>PVKA01004616.1:0-64587 GCA_004027165.1 Ctenomys sociabilis
ATAAAATTTTTCTGATTTTGAATGTGTGGTTTTCTTTCAGAATTTGCAGTCTGGGGTCTGTGTCCTTTTGAAGACATGACTGCTCATACTGGAAGATAAAGAAGGAAGCCAGAGCTGGGATCTATGCTGGGTGCAGTCACCAGCAAACAATGGGATTAGGATGAGAGTGCTAGTTCTGAAACCTTCAAATCCAGAGAAGTTCAGACTGAGCCTGGCCTTTGGCCATGGTGGGGTAATTTGTCTTATAGCTTACTGACCTCTAGTGATCCCCTGCTGACCCACGATGGCTCCCGACCACATCTGTCTTCCCTGGCTGGCTGTCATCCAGTCACTGTGGGAACATAGCACTTTCTTTCCAGAAAGAAAGCCAGTCCATGATACATCAAGTCCATGTTCTGGAATGGCATCTGATCACTCTCTCCAGGGGATTATGGCAGGAATGTGGAATGGAGTCACTCACCAGCTGATGCAACAGGCAGCATCCACTTATACATTCTCCTATGACATTTCTCTCTGAAGGCCTCTGGAGCCCCCTGTGTTCACTCTCTCAGTGGATTCAGCCTTCAGGGAGAAAGTGCAGAATCCCCCTTCCTTTTTCTGTGTTGGGCTCTGTCTCTCAATTAACTCCACTGTAGGCTCCAACATTTCCATAAGATCCTTCTTTGGTCCCAGGGATCCACTATCCTTTTATTCCCTACGTTGTTATTTTTCAGTGTCGGGATCCTGAATCTTGGAGATATTTAATTATTGTTTAGCACTCCATCATTTTCCTCCGACTACTTCATTTAAAATTTCAGCCATTGTAGTGGATGGCCAACTGGTGATCAACCTGTTACACCCAGCTGAACTGAACTAGTGTGGTGCTGGGTGTGGGAGGCCCACCTTAGGATTGTTGTCAGCAGTATAAGAAGTAGAACTAAAGAAGCTGTTGGGAAGCCAGCAGGGAAGCTGCTTAGAAGCTATTGGGAAGCTGTTGGAAGATGCTGGTTCTCTTGGGCTATTTAGTTGGGGGACCTTTTTATGCTGGCTTTTTTGATGAACTTGGTTGTTCTCATTAGAGGAGGAGCTTGAGAGCTTGCTGTTGCTGAGAATGGCTAGTTCATTTTGTGGGACCTCTGGTTCTCACTTTGAGCATCATTTCTTGGCTCCTGAGGGAAAGATGATGCACAGATCTGTCTCCCAGAGAAGCTTGTTATGCTGGCTTTCTTCATGGAGACTTGGTTTTTCTCAGCCTCAGAAGACCTTCGGATTCACTGTTCTTGAGGATGGTTCTGGTACTTTTCAGGGGAGCTCTGGTTCTTACTTTAAGCATCACTCCTTGGCTCTAATTCAGATCTCTCTGCATGCTAGCACAGATTCTTCATCTCACTGGCACAGACTTTCTAGCTTCCACCACTTCCAGCACAGATCTGTGAAACAGGGTTGAATGAGACATTGTCATTGGCTCTAGGTCTTCAGCTGGACTCAAGTAGGACATTGCCATGGGATCCAGGCCCTCAGCTGGAGTCTTGGGTCTTTTTCATGTGGCCACATTTCTTATAGTCTTGATATATGATTATTTGGGTGACTACCACAAATAATCTTATAAAATATGTGTCCTGTATTATATTGAGCCCCTTTAAGAACCCTAAACTACAACAGCCCCCATCCCACCCTGTTTTTATACCTGGCTTCCTTTGATATAAGTAATTGCTGGGTAAAAACCTGTTCCACAGTTTCAAACCATAGACATTTATTATCTTACATGGTTTTTGTGGCTTAAGGAACCTTCAGGTAGATGGCTCTGGCTTGGTGTGTCCTGTCAAGCTATTGTGACATGTCAGTGAGCACTAAAGGCTTGTTTGGAATTGGCTCCCTGATGTGACAGGATGTGATAGGGTGCCTCAGTTCCTTCCCGCATGGGTTCCTCCCGAATGCGGTAACGTGCTTTCTTACATGGCAGCTGGCCCTCTCCAGAATACTTATTCTAAAAGAACTGAGTAGAAGCTGCATTGTCTTTTATAACCTAGGCTTGGAAGTCACACTCTGTCACTCCTGAGTGTTCTATTGGTCTCACAGGCCAGCTCTATGCAACGCAGGAGCCAAAGTTTACTTTTTCCACTCTCAGCACTGAATACCTTTAATGTACAGTACAATTTTCTTTAAGATATTTATTTGTATCTTGCTATGGTGGAATACACCTACAATCTCAGCACTTGAGGAGGCTGAGGCTGGAGAATCAACACGAGTTTAAGATCAGCATGGACTACATAGTTCAAGACAAAACTGAACTATTTAGCAAGACCCCACCTCAAAACCTATTAATTTTGCTTATTGACTAACTGCCTGACTGACTAATTGATTGACTGACTGATTGCCTTTCCATACTAGGGTATAAACTGTTTGAGGACAAGATTTTAATCTGTTTTGTTGACCGTTCTATCTTTAGTGTTTATCACAGTGTGCGACACATAACAAGTACTCAAATATTTATCAAATGAATTATTCAATATGAAGCTATGCAGAATTCTGTCTCCTACCCTGATTCTTATTCTGGAGCAACCTCACTTTCTCTTACATGGCAAAACTTCAGCTCTAGCCCACTTTTTACACATCTCTGAGCATTTAGTGACCCAACCTATTTAGTGCCATTGCTGCAGGGAGCAGCTTCCTCATTGAGAGCTGATCTACAAACAAATCCTCCATCACTAAAACCACCACAATGTCCCTCCCCACAGACACACAGAATTTCTCTTCAATAATGTTCTGCCCAGTATAGGCATGAATAGCAGGATCTCCCTCACAATGCTTTCTGATCCAGTGAGGCTCTTCAGGTAAGGGGAAAATGAGAGTAAGAGAGGGAGTCAAAAGAAGACCCCTGGGGTTAGAGTGGCTATGAAAGAACCACAAGTGTATAGGGAGTTGTTATGTGGCTTAAGAGAAGGACTTGTAATATCAGAGTAGCCATCCTGTTGCTAGAAGAGCTCAGGAATTGCCAAAGAAAGTCAGTACCCATTCTCTCTCTCTGCTGGGTTTCAGCAGTGACAACAAAAGAAGTGGGGATGGATGAGATGTGCTGGTGCCTGAAGAAGTGGGAATCTCAGTTGAGGGGTGTAAGGAAACATTTGGCGACAGTTGCAAAGGACAGGAGCTGACCTGGTGAGGAAGTGGCCTAGGCTTCTCTTTCACAGTGAATCCCTTTTCTGTGCCTTTGGCTGCATCTTGATTTTTTGTCACAGACTTTTGCCTTGGCCATTTCTCCACACTCAATCTTTGCTTTTCCCGAAGCTTTCACCTCAGCCTGCAATATACTTTGGTCTCTCCAACCCTAAAACCTCTTCTCTTTCCTGGGACAATCTTCTGTCAAGTTTTAGTCATCATCTAAATAAATACACACACAATGCTATAGCCTTCTGTTATTTGCTTCTGTCTCCAACCAACATATATAGTTCCATTTCTCTTTTCTTGGTGAACTTATTAAGTGAGCTATCTATATTCCTGTCCTTCCTCATCAATTTGTTCATTTATCAAGTTAGTCAATGATTAATTTATTGGGGTACTCCTAATAAGAAGGCTGCTGGTAGATAAGCATTTGGGAGTCAAGTCAGAAGGTGAAATCGTAAGAATGGATGGCAACAGTCAGGAAAAGCATATGCCTGGATGTGGTCAGATCCCTAAGAGAGATGTGGTCATAAAGAATAACATTTTATAGGGGGTCAACAAAGAGGGCCAGATAAAACATATTTAGTTCATAGAGGGTCTTGCTACACAGCGTGGCTCACAATACCAGGGATTGATCCTGGGTCCTTGCACTTGCCAGGCAGGTGCTTAGACCACTAAGCTCTCTCCCCAGCCCAGATAAAACAGATATTTACTGACCCAAAATGTCCTAAAAATGTAATGCTTGAAACAAATCAATAGCCTCTTTATCTGTTCTGTCAGGTCAGAGATCATAAAATCAGCTTGGCATGCTGGTACATGCCTGTAATCCCGGCACTAGGGAAGCTGAGACAGGAGGATTGTTGTAAGTTCAAATCCACCCTGGGCTACAAAGTGAGCCCAAGGCCAGGCTGAAGTACATACTGAGACCCTGTCTCAAAGACAAAAAAAAAAAAAAATCATGAAATGAAAGTGCAGGAAAATTGGTGCTACTTGTACTGAACCTATGAACTCACAGGAGGTGAGACCTTTGTAACATTTGGCTTCTGGCTGTCATCAGATTCCTAACTTTTTTCAGGCCCAGGTAACCAGAAGTCATCATTGGGCACCCAGGGTAGGGACAGTACCATTGGTGGTCACCTACACAAAATGATTTAGCAAATCTTTCTATGCTAATGACACTCCTGTTCGCATCTGTGACATTTCTTCCATTGCAAACTTCTGAAGTGAAAAACTACTCCTAGCCCACTAGGAGAGGTGTCAGAGCACCACTCTGCTTCTAACTGGCAATAAAACCTAGGACCCATTATTTTCCTTTCTACAGTTCAGATCCCTAATTGTAAAATGAGATTGAACTTGACAATATTAAAGTCCTGTTGTCCCCTAACCTTCTATGAATCAGACTAAAGAATTACTGAATTCTCTCACTTAATGAACTTGTTTTTTTTCTTATTTGGTTAGTAATTCCAACAAGGTAGACAATACCTTATAAGCTATTAGCATTATTAAATTTCTGATTGTTGATCATAGGACCTTGTCAATAAGG
This sequence comes from Ctenomys sociabilis, assembly GCA_004027165.1. Taxonomy (NCBI): domain Eukaryota; kingdom Metazoa; phylum Chordata; class Mammalia; order Rodentia; family Ctenomyidae; genus Ctenomys; species Ctenomys sociabilis. Next base: position 4,685 of record PVKA01004616.1, read on the forward strand.
AGGTCCTATAGGATTTTAAGAGCAGGGGAGTAAGAAAGAAATTTCAGAGTAGGGGACATCACTTGCAAGATTAAAACTCAAATCTGTGGAAGCTACAAGAGCTGCTAAGATCCTAAAAATCTGGAAAAGTTGAAGGAATAAAGAGGAATAAAGGATTTTGGTTCCATTTAACAATAATTTGTTGAAAATATATGTCAGGTACTCAGCTAAGCAGAGAAGTACGACAATAAGTAAAATTAAATTACTGAACTTTAGGAAACTATAGTCTAAGATTGATAAGGAAAAAATAGAAATTTCAACAGAGGAGTTCATCATAAAGGATAGAGTCTGAGACAGACTGCTTAGATCTGACTTTGTACTCGGCCATTTACTAGTTGTGTGACTTTTCTCAAGTAATAGCACCTGACCATGATATTGTCATTAGGAGAGAGAGAGAGAAATAAGGAGAAGGAGAAGGAGAGGGAGAGGGATAAGAAAAGGAAGAAAGATTCAGCCAATGTAGACAAACTGTACATACCTGTTTATTAAAGGTAAATGCAGTCATCATGTACTATGGGCAGAGGAGAGAGTCAGGAAAATCTCTAAGCAGCAAGCATGCTCCCTACATAATTGAGGAGTTTTTCTGAAGTTTTTCTTCAATTCCCTTTATTTTTTCTCAGCCTCTTTAAGCCACATGAGTCCTCATTCAACCCCACTAGGGCAATAATTTTCCATCACAAGCCAGCGGGATATACAGGCTGAATTCTGCTTTGATAGGGAAGGCATGGCTTCCAGGTATCAAAAGCCATCTTGATCTTTTATTCTTCTCTGGTGTTCCTTCCTTCAATCTCCTCATCCCTCATCCACTCTGCCTGTGCTGCTGTCCTGAGGTCTTTTGCTTAGGGCACTCTGTTCTCATCACAGAGAGTATTTCTGCTCTCCAGCTTTCCAGCTCAGGCACTGCAGAGTCTTCCTCTTCAGGGCATAGTGTTCTTTGCTTTTTGGAACTATCCAGTGATCTTAGAAAGATCAGGAACCAGAGCAGTGAAGGAAACCAAGAATACCACAGTGCGTGACTCTGAGCATTTCAGCCTGGAAAATACAGGAATCTGGTCTACTCTGAGTGTCAATAGATGGTTCCACGGGACCAGGAATATAGCTCAGCAGCATAAGTTGCCTGCCTGGCAAGCACAAGGTTCTGAGTTCAGGCCCTGATACCATTAAAATAAATAAATAAATAAACAAACAAATAAATAAAGTTGGCAAGTCAGCCTGCACAGTTTCCTTTCACAGTTGAAAAATGGAAGTACACCTTTTTTCTGCTGGTGGACACCACAGAGAAAGCATCGTCAGTCTCTCTTCCCACAGCCATCGTGTCTAAGTCAGTCTCCAGCCCAAACAGCTATGGAAGCTCTTCATCAGATGGCTAAGCTTTGAAACAGCTGGTGGGAGTCTGAGGAGCCATTTTGAGCAATGGGGAGCATTCACAGACTGCGTAGTAATGAGAGACTCAAACACCAAGTGTTCCAGGGGCTTTGGATTTGTCACTTATGCCACTGTGGAGGCGGTAGATGCAGCCATGAATACAAGGCCACACAAAGTGGATAGAAGAGCTGTGGAACCAAAGAGAGCTGTCTCAAGAGAACATTCTCAAAGACCAGGTGCCCAATTATTGGCGAAAATCTTTGTTGGTGGCATTAAAGAAGATACTGAAGAACATCACCTATGAGATTATTTTGAACAATATGGAAGAATCAAAGTGATTGAAATTGTGATGGACTGAGACAGTGGAAAGAATAGGGGCTTTGCTTTTATAACTTTTGATGACCATGATTCTGTGGGTGCTGTCATTGAAAAATACCACACCAATGAATCTATCATAACTCTATTCTGGAAATACCTACTCTCTACCTACCATATGCCAAGAACAGCATGGGACTATATTAGCAAATAAGTGGCAGTCCTTGTCCCCATGCATTTCTGAAGCCAAAGTTATGTAGAGCAATATACATCCCACATTACAAATCACACATGAGTACCAGGCAGCACAGGGAAGAGGGTGGTTCATTTGTGTGTCTGGAGTTACCTCACAGAAAATGCAACACTGAGGTTGACCCTGAAGATAAGATTCAGCTTGATTACTAGAGACATTCTGAGCATAGGGAGCCACAGGGTCAGAGGTATAAATACTCAGAGCTGGCTAGACTTGAAGTGAAGAAAAGTGGAAACTTGAATGTGAGCCTAGTATCAGGACAGATTGAAAAGCATCTAGTTCTGCATAAAACATTGCCTTACTTAAAATATGTGTTTCCCTCAGAATTCAGTGAAGTGTTGCTCTTTGATACTAACCAATAAATAGGCAGACCTTCAGTAATCATGAAAAGCAAACACGGGCCAGGGAGAGAGCTCAGTAGAATAAGTACCTGTCTGGCAAGTTTAGGGTCTTGAGTTTAGTCCCTAGTACAAAAAAGAAGAAGAAAGAAAAGCAAGCAAGATCCAACAGTATTCTGCATATAAAACACATTCAATTCAAAAAGAAATTCATAAACCAAAAGTCAAAGGATGGAAAACAGTACTCCATGTGACAAGAAACTGGAAAAAGGTAGTCATAGCTATTCTATTAGCAGACAAAGTAAATTTCAAGCTGACTGATTAATAGAGACAAAGATCATTATATCCTTGTAAATAGAACAATTCCAGAGAAAGACATGATAGTCATAAATATGTATGACCAAATACCAGTGTACCAAACTATATTAAATACTAGCAAACATAAAAAATCAAAAAACATTAATACAGTTGTAATGGGAGAATTCAACACCCCACTGCCATAAAAATAATCAACAATTAAATATTAGAACTGAGCCAAACTTTTGAACAAAAAGACTTAATAGATGTCAAAGGTAGAACATCAAAATGCACATTATCTGAAAAGCTAGGATTAGAGTTCCCATTCAACCCAGCTACTCCCCTCCTGGGTACTTTTTCTAGAAGAACTGAAAACATACTACAGAGATATATGTGTACCTATAGCAGTTCAATTTCTTATAGCTAGATCTTGGAAACAACTCAAATGCCCAACAACTCAAATGAATAAAAATATGTGATGTGTTTATACAATGGAACATCATTCAGCTATAAAAAAAGATAAACTCGAGGCTTTTATAGGGAAATGGATGCAACCAGAGCACATATTCATAAGTGAAATAAATCATACTGACATGTGTAAACATCATACTGTCTCCATAGTGTAAGAACCTAAAAGATAAATGAAGTCTGAAAGCTACAACAGATACTATGAAAGGGGGAAAAACATTCAAAGAAATGCAAAGAACAACTAGAATGAGAGAAAGGAGAAAAGAAACAAAGAAGGAAGGGACAAATATATGTGCATACACAGGAAAGCTTGAATAATTGTACTGTTGATCACTGCTAGTCTATTGAAAGGGCCAGTGAGATGGTTCAGGGGACTAAACGCCTGCTTCGGCAAGCACGGGGACCAGGGTTCAATCCCAGGCACTACAGGGGGTGATGGTCCCACCCCTGGCATGCTGAGCTGGCAACCAAGTCTGGGCACAATGGTGCACTCCTGTAACCCCAGTACTAAAAACAAGAGGTTCACTATGAGTCTGAGCTGCATAGCGAGATCCTGTACCAAATACATAAAAAAAGAAAAGAGCAGTTAATGCTTTTTTTTTCTTTTTCTCTGTCCTTTTTAATTTTTAAAACAATTTTGACCAATTTTGCATGCTTATGTCTGGTAATCTGAACAAATAATTTGAAGGCAACAATATGCAATATAACAACCATTGTTGAATTCCTATTGTGAAACTCTGTATTATTTCTAATGATATTTTTAAAAAATTTTTATTCTCTTTAAAAAAGGAAGGCTGGGTGTGGTGTCACATGCCTGTAATCCCAGCACTTGGGACGCTGAAAACAGGAGGACTACTATGAGTCCAATCTGTGTAGTGAGACCCTGTAGATCCTGTAATAAATATATTTTAAAAAAGGAAAAAAACAAAAGAATATATATTATTCTGTGTTGCACAGAGGATTTACAAAATAAATGATGCTTAAGTAAATGCAAAGGAAATTTTTCCATGAATATCATCAAATCATAGTGCAGTGAAATCAGAAATAACTCATGAAACAAATCACAAGAACTTTATAAAACATGGAAATTAATGAATTTGTGAGTATTATTTTCCTTTCAGTTTCATTAAACAGTTAGAGAAGTACTAGTATTAAATCTCCTCTGAATGTCTTATAGAATTCATCTGTGAATCCATCAGGGCCTGAGCTTTTCTTTGTTGGTAGATTTTCAATTCCATTTTCAATTTCATTGATTGGCATTCATTTATTTAGAATTTTATTCTAAATAATTTAATGAATTGTTACACATCTACTTAATAATCAAGATCCCAGAAACTGAGCAGAAGAACAGAATATCAAAAGCTGAGAGAAGAAACAGGTCACCTACAATGGAAAAGTCATCAGAATCACAGATTTCTCAACACAGACCATCAAATCAAGAAGAGCTTGCAGTGAGATATTTGAAGTCCTGAAATCAATTTTCAACTCAGATTGATGTATCCTGCAATTCAGATTGCTTAATCCTAACTTTATTAATTCATATTTAGGAATCTATCCATTTCTTCTATATTTTCAATCTTATTAGAATACAGGTTTTCAACCTAGGAATGGAAGATCTTCTAAATTTCTGTAGGATCTGTTGATTTCACCCTTTTCATTTCTAATTGCTTGGATTTGAGTCTTTTGTGTTCTGTGTTGAGAAATCTATTGTGATTCTGTTGGATTTTTTGTTACAGGTGGTCTGTTTCTTCTAACAGTTTTTAGTGTTCTGTTCTTTTCCTCAGTTTCTGAGATCTTGATCATTATGTGTATGGGTGACAATTTATTTTGATTACGGCTAGCTGGAGTTGTATATGCTTTGGTTATCTGTATAATACTTATAAAATATATACACCCAATGTAAGAGCATGAAAATATACAACACAAATTTTAACAGACATGAAAAATCTATTGAGCAATAATATAATTGTATTTGCAGACTTTAACACCAATTGACACAAAGAGATGAATCAACCATGCAAAAAGTGAGGAAAGAAATAACAGAACTAAACTGAACTTGTAAAGAAATGGACTTAGTAGACCTTTAAAGAGTGATCCACTCAGCAGTGTCAGAATATATATTGTTTTCAGCTGCACATTAGACATTCTAAAAAAATATATATCATGTACTGTCATATAGAAACTGCCAGTGAAATTGAAAATGTAATTTAAAAAAAAAAAACCTGTCAACAAAGAAAATCTCAGGTCCTGGTGGTTTCACAGATGAATTATACAAGAAATTTAAGGAGACCTAATGCCAACTTTTCTCAAACTCCTCAATGAAATTGAAAAGGAAGCAATCCTCCCAACCTCATACAGGGAGGCAAACACCACCCCGATACCAAAATCACAGAAGGACCCAACCAAAAAAGAGAACTACAGACCAATCTCCCTAATGAACATAGATACAAAAATTCTCACTAAAATACTGGCAAACAGAATGCAGAAAATCATCAGGAAGATTATATATCATGATGAAGTGGGAGTCATCCTAGGAATGTAAGGATGGTTTAACACACAAAACCAAAAACTAATATACAACATCAACAGAACCAAGACTAAATCACATGGTCATCTCGATAGATGCAGAAAAGGATTTTGACAAATCCCAACACTCATTCATGATTTTAAAAAAAGAAAACACTGCAGAAAATCAAAACTGAGGGTCTTTACCTCAACCTGCTAAATTCTATCTAGGACAAACCATCAGCCAACACTATACTGAATGAACAAAGTTTGAAAGCCTTCATTTTAAAATTAGGAATAAGACAAAGATGCCCATTCTCACCACTCTCATTCAATACAGTTCTGGAAACATTAGCCAGAGCAATTAGATAAAAGAAAGAAATAAAAGGAATAATGATTGGAAAGGAAGAAGTGAATTTATCATTATTCAATATGACATGATACCGTACATAGAACATCCCAAAAACTTCACTAAGAGACTTGTACATTTAATAACCAAATTCAGTAGCATACCAGGATACAAAATTAACATTCAAAAATCAGTAGCATTTCTATACACATACAAGGAATGTACCAAAAGAAAAATTGTGGAAACCACGTCTTTTATAATAACATTCTCCAAAAAATGAAATACTGAAGAATCAATCTCATAAAGGAAGTAAAAGATTCATACAGAAAAAATTACAGTACTCTGACAAAAAAGATTGAAGAGGATTTCAGAAAATGGAAAGATCTTCCTTACTCCTGGATAAGAAATACCAACATTGTGAAAATAAGCATTACTCGCAAAATTGTTACACAGATTCAATGCAGTACCAATTAAAATACATAGTATATCTCACATATCTAGAAAAAACATTCCTAAAATTCATCTGAAACCAGAAGAGACCTAGAATAGCAAAAGCAATCCTGGGCAAGAGAGGAAAGGCAGGAGGTATAACAATCCCTGATTTAGAATTATACTACAAAGCTACTGGAATAAAATCAGCATGATACTAGCATAAAAACAGAGCTAAAGATCAATAGAACAGATTAGAAGATGTAAAACAAAACTGCAAGCATATTCAGCCACCTTTTCTTTGACAAAGGGGCTAAACATGTTCATCAGAAGAGGCATATCCTCTTTAATAAATGATGCTGGAAATACTGGCTTTCCACACACTGAAGGCTTAAAGTAGAACTATTACTGTCACCATGCATGAAACTATAGTCAAAATGGGTCAAAAATTTAAATATTAAAACTAAAATACTAAATCTTCTGGAAGAGAAAGTAGGTAGAAATCTTAAGGACATAAGGGTAGTGTCTTGGCTATTTTTTACTCATTGTTGGGACAAAACACCTGACAGCAAAAATTAAGGAAGGAAAGGTTTATTTAGCTCACACTTATTAAGGTTTTAGTCTATACTTTAATCTATATTTGGCTTGCTTTGAGGAAGAGTAGCACATGGCAGAGGGTAGCAGTTAATGGTGGTGGAAAACAGCAAAGCAAAGGGAGAAACAGCAGCTGCAGCTTTTATTAAGCCTCTCTCTCTTTTCTACACTGACTACCAAGACATGAGCTCCTCCAAGGAAGTGTGTGAACCATCATTTTTCAATCCAATTTACATACCTTTTAGGTGCTGAGTCACTCTAGGGCCGGTGCTTCATGGCCTATGGAGGGACCTAACGTGCCTTATGGTATAGAACTGCTAAGCTAATTTAGTCAAGATTTTTACTTTTTTTTTAATTTTTTTTATTTTATTGAACTACAAATGTCAATCAGACAGTTTCAAGACATCTTAACAATACAGATTCGATAAATTAATACATTGCAAACTGTTTTCATAATGTTTTGGTATTGTACAAGGTGCACACATGATATTATATTTACAGATATTATTTTAGCAGGTATCTCTTATCAGTGAATTAAGAGTGTAGCTGCTTACTTATCTTATTTTTTATACCTGAATTATATCAAAATTCAATAATTATTTTCCTAGTGGGTGACCGTAGTACTAGAAGCCGACATAATATCCTGTCCAACAACCATTAGTGCAGATCTTGCCTCTCGTAGAATTATGTAGAAGCACAGCATTATCTATCCCAACTGTACTGTCTATACACACACATCATGATTTTTTCTTTCTACACCCCTTCCTTTGTCTACACCTGTCAAAGGTGGGCACTCCATTGACATTCAACTAACTTAGGTGCTTGAACTCGACACCACAATCCAACACAGTCCAGCATTCTACAATGATAGTGAGTTATTCAAAGAAGATGTCGACCATAGCCATTTACAGCTCAGCTTAATATTATGGCCCCACGATGTATACTTCATTTTTATACTTTTCTGCTGAATGGTTAAGACCTAGATAGATCAAGACTTATATACCAACACATGAACTTTATATTTCCTATGTGGTCAGTGAAGTCCTCTCAGGGTTTATCTTGTAGTCCTGTACATTATTCTGTAGTTCCTTTGTCTGTGTCATCCATGTGGATGAGCCATGGCCAATGCTTGACCAGTTTGCTCTCTGTGAGAGCCTGAGAGAAAGTTTTCTCTTCATGTGACTCTCCCCAGGCACACTATAGAACTTCAATCTCTTTCCTCTGTGGCTCCATAATCTCCTTGTTCAGAAAATTTGGAGCTCACCTGAGTTTCATGATGTTGCAGTACAGGTTCTCCTACGTCCTGAGTCTTCACTGACCTTGAAAGGCTAGGGCCAAAATGTTGGCTTGCCTTGTGGCTCTTCTATTTCTCCAACTCTGACTTGTGAACTTAGGTTGCTAACAAGCCAGAAGAAAAGCTGATTAGTATCCTGCAGCATATGCCATTTACCTTATCTGACTCAATTGATCTTAGTTGTTGTACATTTCTTTTTGTATTTCTGCTTTTCACTTGTTATACTAGGGAGACTATACGATATTTACACATGTGTGCCTGGTTTATTTCACTTCTGAGTATATGTTCAAGTGGCATCCACTTCAGTATAAATGCTTCAAACTTATCATTCTTAATACCTGAGTAATACTCCATTATATAGAAATACGACATCTTTTTCAGCCATTCCTCATGTGATGGACATCTTGGTTGTTTCCAAGATTTTGCTATCACACATTGTGCTGCTATAAACATAGGTACACATATATCTCTATGATACAATGTATCCAGATCCTTTGGGAAAATTCCCAGTAGGGGGATAGCCGGCTTGAATGGGATTTCTAGTCCTACTCAAAAGAGTTGCCACACTGACCTACACAATGGTTGTACCAGTGTACATTCCCACCAGCAGTGGAGAAGTGTTCCCTTTTCCCCACCTCTCCAACATTTGTTGTTGGTTGATTTCCTTATGATAGCCATTCTTTCTGGAGTGAGATGGTATCTCAGTGTTGTTTTTATTTGCATTTCACAAATGGCTAGCGATGTGGAGCATTTTTTCATATATTTATTGGCTTCTTTAATTTCGTCCTGTGAGAAGTGTGTATTCATCTCAGATGCCCATTTCTGAATTAGGTCTTTAAATTTGAGGGCCCTGTTATATCTTAGTTCTTTATATATTCTAGACAGTAGTCCTCTGTCTGATTGCTTATTAGTTAGGATTTTTTCAAAATTTGTGGGTATCTTTTCACTCTGTTGACAATTTCTTTTGACATGCAGAAGCTCCTTAAGAAGGGTTGATCCCAGTTGTTGATTCTTTCAAAAGCTTCCCGTGCGAATATATGTTTGCTCATGAATTCTTTACCTACCCCTATGTCTTCAAGAGTTCCTCCTACTTTCTCTTCCAGGAGATTGAGTGTTTCTGTTTTAATGTTTAGATCTTTAATCCATTTTGACTTCACCTTAGTGCATGGTGATACAGCTGGGTCACTTTTTAGTTTTCGGCATGAAGAAAGTCAGTTTGTCCGGCACCAATTGCTAAAGAGGCTATCTTTCTTCCAGTAATCATGTTTGGCCCCTCTGTTGAAGATCGGGTGCTGATTGTGTTTGTAGAGGTAGCTGCATCTTCTAATCTATTCTATTGATCCTCAGGTCTATTTCTTTGACAACACCATGTTGATTTTATCACATGGCTTTGTAGTACAATTTCAGTTAAGGAATTGTGATGGCTCCTGCCATGTCTTTGTAGGGCAGGATTGCCTTTGCTATTCTAGGTCTTTTCTGCTTCCAAATAAATTTTAGGAATGGTTTCTTTAGGTCTGGAGGTATGTTGGTGGCAGTTTGATTGGAACTGCATTAAATTTGTACAACAATTTTTGGAGTATGGCCATCTTTAAGATGTTGCTTCTTCCTATCCAGGAGCATGGAATATCTTTCCATTTTTTGAAATCCTCTATAATCTCTTTTCTTAGGGTGTTGTAATTTTAGGTGAAAAGATCTTTGACTTCCTTAGTTAAATGAATTCCAAGTTACTTCATTTTCCGCGGTGCTATTGTAAAAGGTATTGTTTGTATAGTTTCCCTCTCAGTGTGTTTGTTATCTGTGCAGAGGAATGCTATTTACTTTTGTGTATTGACTTTGTATCCTGCTATGCTAATGAATTTCCATATCAATACTTCAAGCTTTTTGGTGGAATTTTTTTGGTCTTCCAAGTAAAGTATCATGTCATCTGCAAATAGGGATGATTTAACTTGTTCTTTATCTATTCTTATTCCTTTTATATCTCCCTCTTTTCCAATTGCTGTGGCTATGATTCCAAAACTATATTGAATTGGAGGGGGGGAATAGAGGAAAACCTTGTATTGTACCTGATCTCAGGGTAAAACATTTCAGTTTTTCCCCACTTAGAATTATATTAACTTTTGAGTTGTCATAGATGGCTTTATCAAGTTGAGGTAGAGTCTATGTATTCCAATTTTCTGTAGGGTTTTGAACAAGAATGAGTGTTGGACTTTGTCAAAAGCTTTTTCTGCATCAATTGAGATACATTTCAGTCTACTAATATATTGTATTACATTTATATATTTCAATATTGAACCATCCTTGCATCCTGGGATGAATCCTATCTGGTCATGTTGCATGATCTTCTTGATGATTTTCTGTAGGATTTTATTGAGGATTTTCGCATCTATGTTCATGAGGGAGATTGGTCTGTAGTTCTCTTTTTTGGTTGTGTCTTTCCCTGGTTTTGGAATCAGTATACTTGCCTCCAGAGATATTTATGGGAGGACTGCTTCCTTTTCAATTTCATTGAGGAGTCTGAGGAGTGTAGGGATTATATTTTCTATAAATTTCTTGTAGAATTCAGCTGTGAATCCATCAGGACCTGGACTTTTCTTTGTCAGTAGCTTTTTAATTATGTTTCATATTTCGTTAGCCTATTGACAGTTGTTATATATTCTTGGTTCAGTTTTGGTAATTTGTAGCTTTTGAAGAATCTGTCCATTTCTTCTGTGTATTCTCTTTTGTGAGCGTTAAGATTGTCAAAGTAACTATTGATAATCTTCTGAATTTCTGCTCCATCTGTGGTGATTTCACCCTTTTCATTCCTTATCGCTTGTACTTGAATTTTCTTTTGCCTCTTTTTGATGAGGTTGGATAGAGGCTTATCAACTTTATTTAGTTTATCAAAGAATCAACTTTTTGATTTGTGGATTCTTTGAACTGTTTTCTTCATCTCAATTGAATTAATTTCTGCTCTAATCTTTATGATTTCTTCCCTCCTTTGTGCTCTGGCTTTCGTTTGCTCTTGTTTTTCTAGTTGTCGGAGGTGCAACATTAGGGTGCTTATTTGTTTCTGTTCTGTTTTCCTAATGTGTGAGCTCATAGCTGTGGTTTTCCCTCTAAGAACTGCTTTCACATCCCATAAATTGTGGTAAGTTGTGCTTGAATTTTCATTGAACTGTAGATATTGTTTAATTTCTTGTTTAATTTCTTCTGTGACCCATTGATTGCTGAGTAGGGTTTAATTTCCATGAATTTAGCGGTTTTTTCTGGTTTCTTTGGTCATTTATTTCCAGTTTCATTGCTCTGTGGTCAGATGATATGCATGGGATAATTTCTTTTTTCTTGCATATACTTAAACATGACCTATTCACTAGTATGTGGTCTATTTTGGAAAATGACCCATGTGCAGCTGAAAAAAAAAAATGTGTATTCAGCTGTGGTTGGGTGGAACACGCGGTGTATATCCACCAGGTCCATTTGTTCCAAGCTCTGATTCAGTTCTGCTACTTCTTTGCTAATTTTTTGTCTGGCTGATCTATCTTTTTGAGATAAGGCAGTGGTAAGGTCTCCTGTTAAAATTGTGTCTTGGATATTAGGTTTTTCATGTCCATTAAGATTTGTCTTACATAGTTGGGTGCTCCAGATTTGGTGCATAGATATTTATGAGTGTTACCTCTTCCTTTTGAATTTTTCTCCTAACCAATATATAGTGGCCTTCTTTGTGTCGTTTGATCGTTCTTGGTTTGAAGTTGAGACTGTCTGAGAACAGAATTGCTACTCCTGCTTTTTTCTGAGGTGCTGGGGCATGTAGTATTGTTTTCTATCCTTTGACTTTGAGCCTATGAATGACTTTTTGAGTTAATTGTGTTTCTTGTATACAGCATATTGTTGGATTTTGTTTCCTAATCCGCTGTGTCAGTCTATTTCCCTTGATTGATGAATTTAGTCCATTTACATTGATGGTTATAATTGAAATGTGTTGACTTATGATTGTCATGATATTTATCTGCTGTTGTTTACTCCTTTTTATCCTGTGTTTGTTTGCTCTGTTTAGCGGGTTCCTTCCATTCTCATTCATGGAGTTCTGGTCATTTTGGTCTCTCTCTAGAACATCTTTCAGTAGTCTGTGTCGGGATGGCTTTGTTGTCATGAAATTCTTTAGTTGTTCTTTCTCATGGAAGTATGTCACTTCTCCATCAAACTTGAAAGAGAGTTTTGCAGGTTATAGCAGTCTGGGCTGGAATTTTTTTTCAAAGAGGACTTGAAGAACTCTGCTCCATGCTTTCCTTGCCTTCATGGTTTGTGTAGAGAAGTCAGATGTAATTCTGATAGGTTTTCCTTTGAATGTGATCTGCTTCTTCTCTCTAGCAGCTTTCAGTATATTATGCTTGTGTTGGATTTCTGGGATCTTGACTATTATATGTCTCGGTGTGGTTTTAGTTGGATTGAAGTTATTTGATGTTCGGTATGCTTCGCTTACTTGAATGTTGGATTATTTCCTCAAACTGGGAAGTTTCTGTGATTACTTCTGCCCGTATTCTTTTTATATCATTTCTATTGACTCCTTCATTCTCATTGATACCAATTAATCTCACATTGTTCATCTTGGCATCATCTTGCAAGTGATGGATTATTTTTTCCTGCATTTTCATTGTTCTTAAGAGATCCTTTCTCACCTTTTCCAGTGTCTTCAAGATCTGAAACTCTGTCTTTGCTTTTACTCCAACGGTTTTGTAGACTCATGATTGATATTTTTAGTTCTTCTATATCTCTGCCTCCGCTTCTTGTGTTCATTTGTTTTCTGTATTGCTGATTCCAGAAATCCATCATATTTCTGATCTCCTCTGTTTTTTTTATAAATGTCTTCTTTAGAGGTAGCTATTAATTCTTTTACTGCACAGTTTATTCCAAATTGGGTTTCCTCTATATATTTCTGGAATTGATTCTCTACTTCTGATGCTATAATGTCAAAGAACTCTTATTTTATTTTATAATTTCTGCTTTGCATTCCTGTTTACCTTTCTGTTGTTATTTCTTTGCTTCCAACCCTGTTGTTTCATACGTTTCATCTGGAATAGTGTTCTCTGCACTTTTTCTGGGTGGGCACTAGGTTTCCCCCATACATTTCTGTATTTGATTCATTGCTTCAGATGCTATATATTCAAAACTATCTTTTTTATTTTAGGTGTTAATTTTGGTCTGAGTTCCTCTATACCTTTCTGTTGTTGTTTCTTTGCTTCAGCCTCTGTTAATTCATTCATTTCAACTGAGCTAGTGTCCTCTGCACTTATTGGTGGATTCAAGGCCTGAGATTGCCTTTTGCTCCTTGTCTTTGTCATTTTGTATAGCACTGACCTCTGACCTTTGGTGTAGAGCTTTGGTACAGTTTAATCTTAGTGAGTTATGAGATTCAGGTGCCAGTCTATTAAATTTGAGACTATCCAGTTATGCCTGGCCTGAATCTAGCTGTTGTGTTCAGTTCCCTTTTGCTGAAGCTCTTCTGGTACAATTGTGAGGCTGTGGTTCCCCTCTATTGGATCACTGATACAGGGAGCACCGGGGAGTGCAAAAGCTCTCCCTCTCACTTAACAGACCAGGCAGAGGTGGATCAAGTGCTCGGAGAGTCACAAGATTTCCTGCTCCCTTGGCAGTCTTGGGGGCAGGGGCTCCCTGGAGTTCGTCAGGCAGGCCTGTGTGGGATGTCTCAGGTAGGTCTCTGGCTAGCGTGTCTTGGGGCCTGAGGCTCTGGATGATGCAGAGCGCACAGAGCGAAGCCGAAGGCTTGTTCAGACTCACCACACACTCATCAAACTGGGATGCTGAGAGTGGGGAAAATTCCCTCTCGCTTGGCATGCTTGGGAGCAGGGGCTCTGTGGAGTTGCCGGGCAAGTCAGCCCTGTATGTCTGAGGCTGGTCACTTGCTCTGTGGGCTTGGGGGCAGGGCTCCCAAGATAGTGCGATATCACAGGAAGAAGCCAAAGGCTGTCCCTCAGACTCACCACACATTCTCAGCGAACCCAGACGCTGAGAGTCAAGCTCCCCTGGTCTTTTGAAAGGAGCAGTTAATTCTTAAAATTTTGTTTTTACTCTAATTTTTTTCCTCCTTTGAATGTCTTATAACTTCTTTGTTAATATTTTATTTTGTTTTTTTCCTTTAACAGAATCTTACATTTTTATATCTGTAATCTGAGCAACTAATTTGAAGATTGCAGCATCTATTATAGCAACTATTGTTGAATTCCTATTACTTTGTTTAGTGAAATTTTGTATCATTTGTAATGCATTTTTTCTCTATCACTATCTTATATTACTTAAAAACATTCTAGCTTTAATAAACAAATTCAGTAGTATAACTAAATACAAAGTCAACATTCATAAAACAATAGCCTACCTATACACCAATAACAAACTCACTGCAAGAGAAATTATAGAAACAACACCTTTGATAATAGCATGTAAATAAATAAAATACTTAGGAATCAATCTAAGAAAGGAAGTAAAAGACCTTTGCATTGAGTACTACAGTACTCTGCAAAAAAAAAATTGAAGATGATATCAGAAAATGGAAAGATATCCTTTTCTCTAGTGTAAGAAGAATCAAGTTAGTGAAATAAAAATACTTTCAAAATTGTTTAACATATTTATTGCAATGTTGACCAAAATTCCAACAGCATATCTCACAAAATTAGAGAAAGCAATCTTAAAATTCATTTGGGACCAGAAGAGACCTAGAATAGTAAAAGCAATTTGGACAGCAAAGGCAAAGCAAGGGGAATCAAAATCCCTAACTTGTAATTATACTCAAAGCTACTTTGCTAAATACAGCATGATACTGGCGAAAAGACAAAAAAAAAAAAAAAAAGGAGACCTAAGAGTCAGCAGTGGAACACATTAGAAGAAGCAGAATATATTCCAGGTATACTCAGCCACTTTATCTTTTCTTTTTCTTGTTTATGTATTTGGTACAGGGTCTCACTATGCAGCTAAGACTCCTCATGGTCCATTTTCAGCTTCCCCAGCACTAGGATTGTAGACATGCACAACCATGCCCGGACACCTTTGCTGGCTCAGCATGTCCCAGAGGTGGGGCTAGCACTGCACATTATGTTTGGTAAGTGTGGAAGGAAGGAAGATAGCCTTTTTAATAAATAGTCCTTGAAAAACTGGTTTTCTGGGGAGCTGGGGAGATGGCTCAGTAGAATAAGCATTTCCCTGGCAAGTGCAAGGGTCTGAGTTCAATCCCTGGTTCTGCCAAAAAAAAAAAAAAGGAAATATTGGTTTTCTACATGGCAAAGACTAAAATTATACCCATATATCTCACCTTGTGCTTAATTAAAATAAAAATGGATCAAAGATATAAACATTAAAAGAGTAACACTAAATCTACTGGAAGTTAAAATAGGTAGAACTAGGGTCCTGGGGACATAGCTCAGTAAAATAAGCATTTTCTTGGCAATCACAGGTCCTGAGTTCTATCCCCAGCACCATAAATAAATAAATATAACATAGGTAGAACTCTTGAAAGCAAAATTATAGGCAAAGATTTCCTGAACAAAATCACAATTTTATGGAAATACTTCATATTAAGAAGCATTTGAACATCAAAAGAAACCATGACTAGAGTGAAAATTCAAACCATTGAGTGTGAAAAAATTTTAACCTGTTGTCACCCAGACAAAAGAGTAATATCTAGAACATGCAAAGAATTAGAAAGAAATCAAGACCTCTCCCCCTTCCATTATTTAAAGACTCATTACAAAAATGGGTTTCTGAGATGAATGCACATTTTTCAGATGAAGAAATACAAAGGACAAGTAAATATATGAAAAACTGTTAAATATAACTGGCAGATTAAAACAATACTAAAATTCTATTTCACCCAAGAAAGAATGGGTATTGTCAGGAAATTAATCAAAAACAAATACTAGCAGTGCTGTAAGAAGAAAGTAAAATTTCTCCACTATTGGTGGAAGTATAAACTGGTGCAACCAATGTTGAAATTCCTAAAAATACTAGACCTAGAGGTTCCATTTGACCCAGGTATTCCCTTTCTTAGTATTGTCCCAAAGAATTTAAAGTATCAAACCACAGGAATTTATACACACCAATGTTTATATTGGTACAGTTTTTAACAGTTATATCTTTGAAAAAGCCCTAATGGTCAATAATTCATGAATTGATAAAGATGTGGTTTGTGGGTGAGATCATCTGCGTGCCCACCAAAACCTACTTCTGTTAGTGGCAGTTAGTGGCCAAGTCCCACATGTATGTAGGAGACTGCTCACCTGCTCACCAGAACCTCCTCCATTAGACAAGTCTGGTGTGGAATGCTGCAGCAGAACTCCCTGCAGAGAGGGTAGGGACAAGATCCAACCAGTTAATCCAGGAGCAGAACTTCTTGCCAGAGGGGCACAGTGGATTCACTTCCACAGACTGCAACAGGAAGAAGCAAAGCACAGCAGCCAGGCCTAAGCCATGCCCAGCTGGATGAGTTTGAACTTGGTAGACCCTGACCTGGTAAACTAAGATGCTTTGCTAGACCCAAATCTATGACAGCATCCTTTCTTCTTCTCTCTTGATCAAGAGAGGGGGTAACAGGCAACTAAGGTGAACTAGTCTGCCTAGAAGACCCCAGGTACATCAAGGAGATGTGATCTGACAGAACTTAGGGGAATTAATTTGTATACAAATTAATAATCTAATATCCACTTAGCTATACAGTCATAATGCTTGCTCTTATGGTATAAAATACAAATCCATTAGTTACAAAACTCTGTCAACTGCTAAATCTCACTACCCATTATTAGTGTTACTAATTGTTGTTCTATAAATACAGAGCTGTAACTGCTTTAATCACATAATCTCTCTTGGGTAATAATATCTAAGGAAATAACTACACCAAAATTCTACACCAAAAGTCAGAGGACAGTGCTATACAAAATGACAAAGAGAAGGAGCAAAATGCATTCTCAGGCCTGGACCCCACCCAAAAATAAATGCAGTACACACTAGCATAGAAGAAGTTTGAAAGCACAGACCTGAAATCTCTGAAATAATAATGTCTAAAGTGAAAAAACAACTGCAGAAAGGTACAGAAGAAATTAGATCAGGAATAATCTCTAGGGGCCGGCCAAATAGCTCAGCAGATTAAAGCACCTGCAAGGATGCATAGGGGCCAGGGGTTTGATCTCTGAGCCTTCCATGCTGGCCCTGCCCCTGGAGCATGCTGAGATGGCAATTGAGACTGGGCATGGGGGTGGGCTCCTGTAATCCTAGCTCTTAGGAAGCTGTAAACAAGCAGATAACTATGAGTCCAATCTAGTAGTGAGACCCTGTACACCCTGTAGACCCTTCCTTAAAATACAAAAAGAAGAAAAGAAAGAAATAATCTCTGCAGTAAAAAAAGAGATGATAACTATAATGAAATAATTACTAAGTGCTTCTAAAGAAGGCACTGATAAAAAAATACAGAATAGAATAAGTAATACCAAAACCATGCTTTAAATACCTGTTATTTTGGTCTTCTAAATATGTATTTTGTTGTTGTTGTTGTCATTTTGAGACAGGGTCTCGTTATGCAGTTCAGGCTGGCCTTAAGCTCACTTTGTAGCTCAGGCTGGTCTCGAACTCACAACAATCCTTCTGCCCCAGCCTCCCCAGTGCTGGGATTACAGGCATACGCCACCACGCCCGGCTTTGTATTTTTCTTAATGGCATATCAATTATGGCTATATTCCCTCTAATGTAAGTGTTCGTAAAAAAAAAAAAAAAAGATGATAAAAGAACATGAGAGACAAGGAAAAAAAATCTTAGTATTGTCCTGCTACAATATTGTATATGATTCGATTTCTAAATTTCTATGTAAGCAATGTGTAATTGTTTTTTATAACATTCTATAGGATTCTAAATTTTAGAATATCCATGGTTGTTGGAAAATAGCAGTTCCATTTTATGTCTAAGGTGTTTGACATTCAGACAGATAGTGATGTTAAGCTTAACTGCTTCTATTACAGGGTAATCATTAAGCTTCTTTTCTGGATATTTAACAACTAAAGTTTGTAGACCAAAAACTAGAGAGACAGATGGGCTGAAAGGACAACCAACATTTTGACCCTAGCCGTTCAAGTCAGTGAGGACTCAGGACATACTGTGATATCTTGTAATTAAGTGGTGTCCCAAATTTTCTGATTAAGGAGATTATGGGGCCATAGAGAAAAGTGATCAATGATGCCTAAGGAGAGTAACCTAGTGAGAAAATATCTCTCGGGCTTTCACAGTGAGCAAATTAGTCAAGCAATGACCATGATTCATCCAGATGGCAGACACTAGCAAAAGATCTACAAGGTGTTGTACAGTTTCAAGGTAAATCCTGAGGGGATTTGACTGACCTTACCAGATAGCAAAAGTTACATTCTTAGTTATATAGGTCTTGTTTTAATTTGGTCTTAACCATCCAGCCGAAAAGTGCAAGGTATAAAAAGTAAAGTTACATTAATATGTTGAGCTGTAAAGGGCTCAATTCAACAACTTCTGACAATTGGCAGCTGTGCTGATAACTCACTACTGTTATGGACTATTGAACTATATTGAGTTATTTTGCTGAATTCAAGTACCTACAATCTTGTATGAAAAGATCCGTTAAAGACTTCTCCAAATACAGCATCTCTAACTGCAATGGAACACCCATCTCTGATGAAATGAAATAAAAAAGGGGGATATGTTGGGATCCACAGAAGCTAGAAAATTGATTAAATGTGTGTATGTAGGTCTAGGCCTCAGTTCCTAAAGCAAACAAGCTACTTCAGGCCTGAAATAAACATCCTCTCTGGTTAGGTTAGCTGTTAGTTACTAGGCAACCTCACGTCACATGCTACTAACTTGCAAAAGTATAAATAAAGGACCATTTTGTTGTGAAAAAAGAAAGAATAGATATAGATAGATATAGATACACAAGATAGGATAAATATCAGTTACTTTCTCTTAGTTTATTGAGAAGAAAGGTTTGTTGTTTTGACAAGATATCATGTCTGCATCTTGTCCTCTGAATAACTACTATGAGGACAACAATATCAATGTATTAATTATTGTAACTGCCCTACTAACCTGTTTTGAAACTATGTCATTGCTATTTTATCTTTTTTCTCATTAAATGAATAAAAATAAAAAATAAAGAAGATGTGCTCTCTACCACAAAGATTAAGCTTGAAACATTTCTAGCTAAATGGATGCACCTTGAGTCTGCACTCAAGTAAAATAAATTAGTACTGCCTAGTTTATCTGGTATGAAAAATTAAACATATAAATAAGGACCAAAATGTATAATAAATATTGTGAAATGGGAAATGTTAAGGAGAACCTAAGGAGGCAGAAGAGGAGAAGAAGGGGAAAAGAAAAATGAGAAAAAAAAGAAAACTAAGGAAGGGTAAATGAGGAGCACAGGAGTGATTGGAGGGAAGATAGGTAAGTGGGAAATAAGAATGACATTATATCTTATCATTCCATTATATTTGTACAGGTACCAATTTTTTATAATGTGTGCTCCTTATGTATATCTCAAATGTACCAACAAACTTGACAAAAAAAAAGAGAAATTCTTAGAGAAAAGTATATGAGTTAATTTATAGGTAGTTAAATAAGGAGAACAGATTGGTGTGTGCGTGTGTGTGTGTGTGTGTGTGTGTGTGTGTGTGTGAAAGGGAGAAAATGCAACAAAGGTACATGGAGAAGAGAAACAGGAAATAGAAAACGTTCTTTGACATTATTTTATGACAGCAAATGCCAACTAAAGATCTAAAGCAAGAAAGCACTGAAGATAGATTTTATGAGCTATATAACTGAAGACAGCCAACTATAGTGGTACGTACGTGTAATCCTCACAATCTGGAAGGCTGACATAGGAAGACTGAAAGTTCAAGCCCAGTCTAGACAACTAAGAGGCTTAGAACCTGTCTCAAAATATAATAATACTAACAGTGAAAAAGGCTAGGGCCAGCGAGATGCTTAGTGGTTCACAGTGCCTGCTTAGGCAAGCCTGCGGGCCATGGTTTGATCCCTGGTGCCACGTGCTATGCCAGGCCTGCCCCCAGAGAAGGCTGAGCCAGCCACGAAACAGGAAGGGGGCTAGAACCATAGTTCAGTTTGAAGACCCTGGCTTCAGTTCACAGTATAAATAAATAAATAATCTCTAGCATTGTAAGAATGGTAATGCAAGTGAAAATTTACACATAAATCACACACAAATGTGTATTCATAGTACAGTATGTGTAATATGCAAATACAAATTGTTGCCTTTATGTATTTATGCAATACATTTTAGATGAACACTTCTTGTGTGCCAAGGGCATACATCTCTATTTCTATCTTTCTAGGCACTTTTTACATCTCTATGCATTTAATGGAAGGAAAATTATGGAATTATCTACAGTTATTTGAAGTTTGTGTCACTATTACGTATTAATCACAGGGGGGTATATCTTAACTCAGCTCCAGGGGTAAATATGGGTGAGTTTTCCCCTAAATATCCAATAAATATTTTGCACATGGTACCGCCTTTCTGCTTGAATCCAGAGCACTTTTTCGAAATTTAATTCTGAAAGACACCTTAAAATTTGCAGTTGGCTCACAGGTACAGTGAATTGAGTCATCCTCAGCCCATGGCTCCTCATGATTACTGGTTTATTCAGGAACCTTTTAAAATTGTATTCTCTTTTCCACTTTTTCCCCCTAGTTCCCTGACCCTGCATTTTAATGCATGTCGTTTCAGCTCACTCTTCATGAGTACATAGAGCAGGTCATGTTCTCACTTCAAGGAGGACAGAATTGTGAGCTTCAGGGATTTTTGTCCCCTCATGGGCAAGAGGATCAAAGGTTAGAGATAAACTTGATTAGAGAAGAATTAAAGGTTATACAGAGATAAAGTTTGTTTAGACACCTCTACCTTGTCTGTATGTTGTGCTAACACCAAGTGAGACAGTGGTGGTGAGGTTGGCTGAAGCAGTGGAGCAGACATGTAGTTTCGGTTTAAAGTGAAAGTTTTTATTGTTTCCTTCTGTGTTTTTGGGAAAGGAACAATAAAAACTTTGGAGTGTTCAGGGTCTCACTACTAGACTGGACTTGTAGTGATTCACCGAGTGCGGGGATCACAGGTGCGCACCACCACTCCCAGTCTCAATTGCCATCTCTGTGTGCCCCAGGGTGGGACTGGCACAGCAGACCTGGGGATGGAGCCCCCGACCCCTAGGCAGGGTCCCTGCTTGCAGGCATTTTAATCTGCTAAGCTATTTGGCCTGCTCTTGAAGTGAAAGGTTTTGAGTTGTTAGCTGGCAATATTTGTCTTGCCATATTTCTGTCTTGTCAGATTTTTATGATATCCCCAGATAAGAGAAAATAAGCTTTTTTGTATAATACTTAACAGGATTCAAAGTTTTTTTGTTGTTGTTGTCTTTTTGAGACAGAGTCTCACTATGCAGTTCAGGCTGTCCTTAAGCTCACTTTGTAGCTCAGGCTTGTGTGGAACTCACAACAATCCTCCTGCCTCAGCCTTCCGAGTGCTGGGATTACAGGTGTGCACCACCACGCCCAACTGGATTCAAAGTTTTGCAGGAGCTTTGTTACACACCTTACAAACTGTGTAACATCAGCTTCTGACTTCTAGGCTTACCCAGGTTTCCAACACATGTCTATGGAGACCCTTTCCAGGTGACCATCAGGACACTATCACTGCACATGTGTGGCATCCTCCCCCTGCAGGTGACATGCAGCAGGAAGAGAAGCAGACGTGGGTGGTGCTGAGGGCCACAGAGTTGTTCTGACTCAGTGTATTTCCTATTGAGTCATTTTTTTCGGTCTGGTTTCAGATCTGTCAACCTGCCAGGGGACACTGAGGATAGCTGTTTGATTCCTGGAAAGTGAGCTGAGCCTGTGGTTGCCGGGGCAGCTGCTGTCAGAGTATGGCTGCAAGGGGTACAAGCTCACCTGCAGCTATGGTGGCAAGGAGACTGCCATGACCACCACCCACATCCTACCCTGTCTTTGGCTTATTCCCTGAGGAGACTAACACAAAATCTCACTTTATAGCCTCTTGGAGGAAAACAGAAGGATGAGGAAGAAAGTGTACCACCTTTGAGGTGCAGCAGTGTCCACGGCTGGCAAAGGCATCATCCCCACTGGCAATACACAGCCCATGGCAACAAGCATGCACAAGGAAAGGCCAGTCACGATGGGAGTGGATGGCACTCCTTTGCTGAAATTCCTTCTTGCTGTTCAGAGCAATATGTCTCCATGTAGAGTTCAGCTGTGCCTTCTGGAGATGCCTCAGACCAGCCTACAGAGTCAGCCCTAGAGCTGGCAGTCCTTAATTGTCATCTATAGTTGGTCACATGTCCTTTCTTGACCATAGAACTTATGTCAGATCACAGTAAACTTCCAACCTGAAACAAGAGTTAACACCTTTCCATTTTATTAATTCAAGAGCACATTTCATAAAACATGTAATTAACTTTAAATTTATTTTTAATTGTTTGAAGATTTTAAATACCAAGTCTATTGACCTAGATGATTATTACCAGGTCTACCTTTCCTTACTATCAGTAAGATCCTTGGCAAATCATTTAACTTATCTACATCTCAGTATCTCCATTTCTAAAATTCCAATAGCAAGAATCAAGCCACTTCAGAGGGTGGTTGTGAGGATTGAGATTATTCAAGTAACATGGCCAGAACACGGCTTGAAAATTGCAATAAATGTTTCCATTGTGATTTTCACTTACAGCTCTTTGTTGCTAATAGGTGATATGCTTGACATACTCCTCTATTGTTAGAGAAGTCCTGTTGCCTACAATCTTGAGAATGTGCTGTGCAGAGAGATTTGTAATCAGATGGCCCTGAGGAAAGCCAACCAACCAGCACTAAGCAAGACCTTCCTCATGAACCATTTGCACCTAGGTGTGTGGGCTCACACCAGCTACCAGAATACAATAACTGAATAGTGGTAGTTGATGGAACACTTCTGAAAGGGGCATCAAGTAACTGAAAAATGAATGACATCAATAGCAAACAATTGCAAAATATTCTTTAATTTATTGCAAAATTTTCTGCAAGTGTGGATGGAACAACAGCAGACAATCAAACAGTGCAACCAGAAGGAGAAAGGTGGCACCTGGGGTAAAGCAGCTAGATTCACAGGAAGCCACCCCTGGACCCCTGGCTCCCTACAGCCTCCTACTGAGCAAGGTCAGAGGGCTTCCAATGCCACACTGAGAGACCCTAGAGGTGTTTCTGGTGCCATGCTACACAAGCACAAATACAAGCTTGGAAACCTCCAGGATTTTGGTGCCCTCTTGCTTGGATGAAAAGAGTAAGCATTTTTCCTTTTGTCTGTCCAAAGAAAAATAGTTTTTAGCATACAAAGAAAGAACAGGGATCAACTGTAAACAGGCCCTTTAGCTTCTAATGCTGACAGGCCAGCAGGATTTGCAGCTATCCTGGGAGAATCTTGCCACCACATATCCTGGCTTCTGTATCATTGAGTCTGAAGGCTAGAGGACAAGGCAGCTGCGATTAGAAAGGAAAAGAGTTTCCATGTGCATGGCATTTTGTAGTTTGTAAGGATTTCATTAGCATGGCCTCATTTGAATTTCTCAACCTCCCTGAGAATAGAAGAGACATGGTCATTCACATTTAGATGAAGAAATTTGGACTGAGTGGTATTGCTCAGTGGTAAATTCCTTGCTTATCATGCATAAGTTCCTGGGTTCAATCATCAGCCCTGCAAAACAACAATAAAAACTATCAGATTGTGTCACAGATTTAGCATATTTATAAGACATGGATCTCTCTAAAATTACATTTTACAGAGGTTGGGTTAGCTGGCTTGGTTACTTATTTACTTAATTTCTTAGTTAGAAGTACTGGGATTTGAACTCAGAGCCTTCACACTGAGCTACATTTCTTATCTGTCTATGAAATAGGATCTCACTAACTTGCTCTGTTGCTCCCAGCTACTCTTCAACTTGTCATTTTTCTGCCTTAACTTCACAGAATGCTGGGAGTATAGGCATAGACCACCATTCTCTTTTTAGCTCTTGTATTCTCCAACTTATTTAATCAAGCACATAGGCCTCAGGTTACAAATATGCTTGGTGAACTTTCATTCCACACAAATGACCATTCCAAGGAGGACTCATCTCTGAAGGGAACATTCAAAGCCTCCTCCCGTCCCATGTCTGAGACCCTTAGGCACCCACTCGACGCTGTAAACTTCAAAGACTATCCTCGGTGCCTGCCATGTATATTGGCTAAAGACACAAGATACTCAAAATTCCTGCCAGTTAAGTCAACTTCTGACATTGCCAGTCCTATGGCTAACGCACTACTATTATGGACTACTGGACTATACTGGATTATTTTGCTGAATTCACACACCTATAATATTTAAATGGCAATGGAATACCCATCTCTGACAAAACTAAACAATAAAACGGGATACAAATGAAGGACCATTTTGTATTTGTACATAAAAAATAGGGTAGATATACAGCTACTTTCTCTTAATGCAATAACAGGAAAGATTTGTACTAGTAGTGTTTGGACAGAATATCATGTCTGCATCTTGTACTATGAATAATGACAACAAAGACAACAATATTAAATGTATTAATTATTGTAACTGTCCTACTAACCCGTTTTGAAACTGTCTCATTGCTATTTGTTTCTCAATAAAATTAATAAAAAATAGACTTCCATCTAAAATAAACAAAACAAAACAAAAATTCTTCCAGCAGAGTGCAAGCAAGGGGACCCTTGAGCCTGTGGCCTGGCTATATTTGGAAGAGATAGAGTTCCATACTACAATGAAGAATGCTGTTTTTTTCAGTGGGAATCAGATTTTAAAGGGAACTTGAGTTCTACAGTGCTGGAGTATTACAGTTAGTTACATCAGGAGTTAAATATTCTTCTGTAGAAGCCTCCACCTCCAGTTCAGAGATTTCTCTAAAGCAAACACTTTACATTTCAACAGATATGGTGCAAGAATACAAAGTAGGCTTGAGGACACAGCCCTGTAGTGAAACACATGCTTACGTGGAGAGACCCTAAGTTCAGTTCCCCAACACACACACACACACACACACACACAAAGCTCTCTGTACATTACAGACTGTCCAGTGGACTTAAGTGTCTTTCCAAAACCAAGGCTTCAAGGTTATGTCACTGCATAGTCTGGCTTAAAAACTGGCTCACTACATCAGATGGCTTCTTTGTCTCTTAAATCACCATTTGCCTCCATTGCTAAGTGCCTGTGTTCCTCCAAAGCCCTCACAGATTAAGTAGCCTGTTAGCCTCCCATGATAAGTCCTGAGTTTTAGAGTAGGAGCAAAGAATCTACCCCAGTGTGGTGGACTGGTGTTTTGACACGGAGGCCCTGCCTCTCGCCAAATCACCAGCCCGGCTCCAGTGGTAGAAACAGTAGTGGTCTGGGGTCCAGGTGCGGTTCTTGGCCTATTTAGGTTGACAATTCTTACCTATTCTAACCTCATCTACCATGAAACAAAGAGTAGAAATTGTGCTAGTCTTGAAAAAATTAGCATGCTCTGGGCTTATTTTTCGAATATTTATAGAACTATTCCAAAAATAGTTTCATAAACTTTTCTGCCTTAACTTCACAGGATGCTGGGAGTATAGGCCTATGCCACCATTGCAAATACAAGACATTCATCAAGTATTTGTTTTATTAACTTTGTTTTAGCTTTTTAGGAGCACAAAATATAATAGGAGAAACAGGCTTTTTTGTGAGAAACAGACATTTATAAGTAACTCTGATACTAAGCAGAAAGATAAGAGCTAGAGCAGATACACTATATACAAATATGATGCTTTCAAAGACTTTCAAACTAGAGTATCTTCAGAGGATTTCCCAAGGCTCTGAGATTACAGCCTGGCCTGAAAAATAAGAGGTTTCCATCTGCTTTACATGATGGTTATATTAATTTATAGCATTATGAAAGAGTTTCCTTTTTCCACATCCTCACCAATTCTTATGATTTTCATTTTCTGTTTCAAAATAGCCATTCTTACTACAACAAGGAGATCATGCATTCTATATACGTCTTGCATAATACGTCTTGCTGTGATTGGTATGCATTTTCTTGGCGATTTGTAACATCGAGCATTTTTTAAAATACGTCTTAGCTATTTTATGTCTTCTAAGAAATTTCAATTGCCATTTTATAAATCAGATTAATTTAGGTTTTGCTACTAAGTTGTTTGAATCCTTATATTTTTTGCATACTGGACATATATCTTGCAAATATTTTCTCATATTCTGTGAGCTGCCTTTTCACTCTTGGTTGATTTCTCTGCCATGCGAGTTGTTTAGTTTGATATGATCCTATCCGCTTTTGTTTCCTGTGCTTTCTTTGCTTTCTTTTCTCTGATTTTCATCTTATCCAAAAAGTCTGGTCTAGCTCAGTTAGGCGCTGAGTTTGAGTGACCAACAAGCGGTCCAAGTGACGTTTTCACAAGGGAGTTGGTTGTATAAATCTGGCAATTTAGAATTTCAGCTGTGATATATAATTTGGCATCTCTAGCAGCTAGAAGGAATTTAAATCAATAAAACTAGATGAAATCATAAAATAAAGTGGAGAAAGAGAAGAGACTCAAAGACTGAGTGGGATCTTTCCACTTTCAGCAATTGGAGAAATGAGAAGCTACCAAAAAAGAGAACAAAAGAAAAAAAAGTTAGCATTTTAGAACAATGAGATTGATCTGAGGTTGTCATAATTTGAGATTGTGAGGGAAAAAAGTAAGTAGGGGAAGATGGTGGGGAAAAGAAAAATGAAAATTAGTAACTCATAATTTTTTAAGAAAATGAAAATAAGATGAATTTTCCTCAATTTATGAGATTTTTTTTTTTTTTTTTTTTTTTTTTTTTCAGAACCAGGGATTGAACTCAGGCCCTTACACTTGCCAGGGAAGCGCTTACTCCACTGAGCCATCTCCCTGGCCCCATATTTATGAGATTTTGAGAATTAATGAAAACAATGAAACCTATTTGTCTAAGAAAAAAAAAAAGATTTCAGAGAAGGCTCTGAGAGTGTAAAGAAGGCAAAAGAGGGGTGTTATGGTTTGTGTCTAGTTGTCCCTCCAAAGCCTCATGTAGTCGTGGAGTGGGGACTTGTAGTTTGTGATTAACTCATGATCCACTGGGATTATGTGTGATCCAAGGCTGGGATTATGGGTTTTAGTACTGCTGGGATTATGGGTGTAAATATGTCCCCGAGCCTGGGGCAGAGAGCCTGCATGTAATATAAGAGAGAGAGACAGACTGTCTTTAGTGATTGCACTTTGTTATTGTTGCTGTTTGGCCTCCATGAACTGCTGCTCTCTGCCATGTGCCCCTCTGCCTTGGAGCCAGCTGAGTATGGACTGAAACCTCCAGTAACTGTGAGCTAAATAAACCTTTCCTTCCTTCCTTTTGGGTGTTGGGTATTTGTCTCAGCAATGAGAGAAAAGTAACTAAGACAAGGGGCATGAGAGGAGGTATGGATACACCATGGAACACAGAGAAGGAGAGTGGGTGAGATCTGTAGTGAAAGGCAGCAGCACTGGGACAGATCCTGAGGAGTAATTATGGAAGACTTAGAAAGGTGAACTGAGGAGCCTAGACTTCATTTCAGAAAGGACCCACTGAAGGAGCTGAAGAAAGAAGCACTCTGACATGCCAGGTGTGTGTTCAGGAAGATCATTAGGGCTTCAGAGTGGAGGATGGACTTCTGCTGAGAGACAGGAAAGAGGAAGCTAGAGAAAGGCTGGGTAAAGGCCTCGGCAGAAGAGTCGGGCATCAACACAGACAGGGCAGTGAGGGGAGAAGAAAAGGATGAAACTCTGATGGAAGGTTTTTGTAGTCCAGCTATGTGCCTCCTTAAGTTGGCTTTTGTGAACTCAGACCTTATTCTTTAGGGCACTCTTTCAAGCAGGTATCACCTTGCTCAGAAAGTTGTCGTGATTCCTTCTTGCCTATAGTATCAAGTCCAGTCTTCCCATATTGACTTTCAAGGATCCCTTAACAGGCTGCTGCATGGCTTCTTTTCTGCTGTCATCTACAAAACCTAGCATTAAACAGTTCTGCTTAGATCAGGCCAAGCCATTCAAGGTCTCTAGCTTTGCCTGGATTCCTAGCTCTGAATGCCTCTTCCCTCTCAGCTGAGATAACTTGACATACCCCTTCCCTAAAAGAGAGTGAAAGGGCCAGCCAAATAGCTCAGTGGATTAGAGCACCTGCAAGCAGGCACAGGGGCTGAGTGTTCGATCCCTGTGCCTGCCTTGCTGGCCCTGGCCCTGCACCCAGGGCATGCTGAGATAGGAACTGAGACTGGGTATGGTGGCCCCATATCTCATTTAGTTCAACCCCTCATTCTGTTCAGTGTGTCCCATCCTGCTGGGGCCCTCTGGGTGTCACACTGCTCTGCCCTGTGCCAGGATAGGAGAGATTTTTACAGTTCACCTGGGCACACAACAAGGAGACCAGGTTGTAACACAGTGAGTGAGGCTCAGCCCCATACCTCTTCCCATCTTACAATCAAGCCGGGTCTGCCTGCTCAGTTTGGCCAGTTCTATACATGAGCTTGTAGGACATTACATTGAAGCACTTCACTGCTACAAAAAGGCTTTGACCAACTTATCTTTGATGCAAAAGTAGAGAACAGACTTAGAAAGATCTGTTCTTTCCATTTGTTTCCTGGTCAGGCAGCTACAGGGACATAGAAACAAGAGCTTAAGCATGAACAAATAGGAGCCTCATCCCGGGGTCTTGGAATTTCCACTCAGTCTGTTTCTGGTTATAACAGTTGTTCAGTGAAATTTATTTTGAGAAACTCTGTAATCCTTGAGTCAGAAGGTGGTGGATTTGTGAATCTATATTGGGCAGGAAGTGGTCAAGCAACCCAGTAAAGTCATGGTGGGGCTGTTATATGGTGATGTTAGGGCAGAGGATGAAAGGCTTGGATAGCCCTTGTGGACCTGGGACAAGAAATGACCTTTACGGCTGCCACCAGGGGCCCAGTCTCACTTTGCAAAGGTCCTATGTGTAACTCTTTGCTTTCAGAAGTCAAACTACTTCTCTAAAGCACCTGTTCCTGACAAACAAGTCTGTTTTGGGAGTTATTTTTAGCCAAATTTAGCTGCGACCTAACCCTAGTCCACCCTTGGCAGTGATCTAAGGACATGATGAGTTAAAGCAGAATCAGGACCCAGCATTTATCTTATCATAGGGAAACACCTAGAACTGCCATGAGCCCTTTTCTCCCACATCTTGACAGAGAAAGGCAGCCTGTCACTTCAGTGGCCAAAAGGAAGTGTAGCTACTTGTGTGGAGGGCCAGTAGAGGCTGACAATGTTTTCTGTCTTTACTTAATGATAGTAGTGGAGCGCTCCACTTCAACTATACCTAGCTGGCAGGCTTGGGTTTACCTCATCTCCTGTTGTGTGAGTCCTGCTTCTTCTCATCCTAAGCACAAGCCATGCTGAAGCATTGACTGAGTTAAGTGAGAACCAACCAGGCTATTTTCCAAACTGCCACTTACAGGCATGGCTCAAAGCTCACTGGGCTCTAAGCTACACAAAAGGCCGTGAAATGAAAGAGAACACATTCCCGAGAACATCACTCAAGAAGAGTACTACTTTATTCCATCATTTTCAATAGATATTTATTTGATATGTTATATTATTATTTACTAGGCACTGGTTGAGGCAGTGGGGTAGTGTAATAAGCAAGAACTGTTTCCTATGGTGGAATTTCTATTGCAACAGGGAGGCAGGCAATATATGAGGATAACAGAAATGCCTCACAGGTGAACACTGATATGGCATATGATATGTCTTCTGTTAGTGAAGCAGAAGTTAAAGATGGGAGGAGCAATAAATATGAAGCCATGGTGGTGTTGCAAGAGTTGGATCTTTGAGACCTATGATGATGGAAGGTAGGATGCAAAATACGTTTGTGTAACAATGCTCTATTAAGATTTCATTCATCCTTTTTCTTTTTAAAACTTTATTTCCACATAACTATGCCTACAGAAATACATTCATGTTGTTTAATAATGCAGTTTACCTTGCCTATTATGGTTTGTGTCTGGACACCCACCCCTTCAAAGTTTCATGCAGTCATAGGGGCAGGCTTTTCAGAAGTGGCTGAAGATAGAGTGGGTGATTGATTCATAGTCTAATCTATAAAGTCAAGGGTATAGCCTGCACTCAATGTAAAGGACAAAAGAGCTCTCTGTCTCTGTCTCTCCCTCCCTCTCTCTTTCTCTGTCCTCTCTCTCCTTCCCTCCCTTCTCTCCCTCCCTCTTTCCCTGTCTTTCTTGCCTCTCTCTCTATCTCTCTGTCTCCCTGTCTCTGTCTCTCTCTGTCTCTCTCTGGTTGCTTTCGCTGTCTTACACTGCCAGGAACTATTGCCCCTCTGGCCATGGAACTAGCCATGGAGCCAGCTGATTAAAAACTAAAACCTCTACAAAATATTAGCTTAATAAAGCTTTCTCCCTTAACTCTGGGCATTGAATATTTTGTCCCAGCAATGAGAAAAATAAAGGAGCCAGAATTTCATGCCAGAAGTGGGTTGTTTGGAGTCTTTGGGAATAGCTTGTAGGAAGAGTTTGGAATGATGCTGAGATGCTGGCTAAAAAGTAGAGCTGCAGTGCTTTAGGCTGTTTTGTATGGGAGATTCTGGTCAGAGCGCAGAGACTGAAGTTGGTAAAGAAAGGACTGCCTTGGCTGTTGGACTCCAGGTGATGTGTCTGAGTTTTGCTTGTGTCCAGAGATTTTGACTGAGACTGAGATTAAGGGTGGTAGACAAATTAATCTGGCAGAAGAAATTTCAAGCAATCAAATGCTGACGCAGTGGATTAGCTATGAGCTTTTAACCAGATTTATGCCTGGATAATTACACTGCTGACTTCTGGTCTATCGAAAGGAACAGTTAGTGCTAAAAATAAAAAATAACTAAAAGGCAAAAAAAAAATTATAAATTGGGCTAGAAGGAAAGCTTTAGATAGGTCACGGACTGCAAAGATAGAGCTGAGGAAACCTCCATTTCAAAGAAGGAATGGGAGAATATAAAAGATGGTCTGAAGCCATCTTGGGTTCACCCCAAGATGACAAAAATTGGCAAGTCATCACCCTTTGCAGCCTCACAACTGCAAATGTGAAAGGCTGTTTTGAGGAGAAAGCCACAGAGCACCATGTTCCAGAATAGCAGCAGCCTAGCAAATTTGTCCCTCAGAATCATGCTCAGAGTGCTCAGCAACACGGGCACTCAACCCATTCCATACACCCGAGAGAGGAGAGGGTGGCTTCCACTCCAACTGGTAGCAGACCTTGGTATCATCCACATAGTGTTGGTGATGCTGAATTGAAGGCTTGAAGGATAATCTCTTTTATGTAGAGTTTAAGATACAGGCAAGAAACACTGTCCAAACAATATTAGCACAAATCTTTCTTTTCAGTGAACTAAGAAAAACTACCTATATAAACATATTAACTATTATATATATATATATATTTACTTTCCTTCCTTTCTCCCTTTGCCTCATCCCATTTTCTCTTTTCTTTTGATCAGCTTCTCCAAAATTCACAATATATATTGTACATTTGGACCTTATTTACTTGTTCAGTTTCTCACAGTACTGAGACAATACAATGGCTACACATATGGTTCTGATTTATTTCACTTATCAGCATGGTATTGAGTTGCCTGTATTTACCTATAAAAGCCTCACATTCATCCTTTGTTATGGCTGAGTATCACTACACTGTATTTGAAAACCCACACCTTTTTATCCATTGTTTGGATAATGGGAAGTTGGGTCATTTCCAAGATTTAGCTATTACAAATCTTGCTGCTATGAATATGGTTGTGCATATATCACTGTGGTATGATGTTTTTAATTCTAGGAAGTTACCCAGAAGGGGAATAGCTGGATCTAACAGAATCTCTAATCTTAGCTTTTTGAGGAATCTCCATATTGACTTCCACAGTGCCTGCCTGCACCAGTGTGCACTCCCACCAATGGTGAAGAAGGGTTCCTTTTTCCTGAAATCCTCTCCAAAATTGGTTATTCATTGATTTCTTGATGATAGTAATTCATTGTGGGATGAAATAGTATCTTAATGTAATTTTAATTTGTGTCTCTCAAATGACCAATGATATTGAACATGTTTTACATATTCATTTGTCATTTGTACTTCTTCATTTGAGAAGTATGTGTTCATCTCAGATGCCCATTTTTGGATTGGGTCATTGAATTTGGGCAGCTGATTTTTTTCATTTCATTATATATCCTAAATAGAAGTCTAGAAAAAAAATAAATAAATGTCAGACAGACCACCAGATAAGATTTTTTTCCCATTCAGTACATTGTCTTTTCACTGTGTTGGTAATTTTTTTGTTGTGCAAAAACTTTTAATAGGATCTCATTTGCTGGTATTTGTAGTATATTTCCTATGCAGTCTAGGTTTTGTTTATGAAGTCTCTGTCTAAACCTATGTTTTCAAGGTTTCTGTCTATTTTATCTTTCAGTAAATTTAATATTCCTGTTTTAATATTTAGATCTTTGATTCATACTGATTTTAGTTTAGTGCATGGTGATAGATATGGGTCACATGTTTGGCTCAATTCTGATATGTCTTTGTTAATTTTATGTGTGTTTGAACTATCTGTTTGTGAGAGTGGAGTATTGAAGGTTTTGAGGTCCCTCACCACAACTGTGTGTTTATTTGGCTTTTTCTTGTCTGTTAAAATGTGCATTATGTAGTGTTTGTCACATATATATTTACTATTATTATCTCTTCCTCTTGGAATTTTCCCTTAACAAGTATACAGTGACCTTTTTGTCTCTCTTGATCAGTTTTGGCTTAAAGTTTATCTTCTCTGTAAATAGAAAGGCTATTCCTGTCTCTTTCTGGGTTCCTGTGATATGGAGAATTATTTTCTTTTCTTTGACTTTTAGTCCATGAATTTCTTTTAAGTGTGCTTCTTAAATGCAACCTACTGTTGGATCTTGTTTCTTGATCCATTCTGCCCATCTGTTTCTTTTAATTGGTTAATTGAGACCATGTACATGGGTGGATGTAACTGACATGTAACTAGCTTACTTTTTCATGTTATTTTCCTGTGGTTGGTTCCCTGTCTTTCTCCACTTGTTTAGCTGCTTCTTTCTATTGGTGTTCATGTGTTTCAAACCTTCACTATCTCTTTCTAATACATCCTTCAGAGCATTCTGTAGAGCTTGTTTGGTGGTCATAAATTTCTTCAGTTGTTCTTTGTCATGGAAATATCTTATTTCTCCATTGATTTAAAGGATAGTCTTGCATGGTACATCAATATCGTCTGAAGGTTGTTTTCTCTTAGTAACTGACAATCTCACTCTAAGCTCTGCTTAAATTGAGGGTTTGTGTGGAGAAGTCTGCTGTGATTCTGATAGTTGACTTTTTTTCCTTTCTCTAGCTGCTTTTATTTTCTTTTATTTTTATTTATTTATTTATTTTTGTCTTTTTGAGACAGGGTCTCACTACGCAGTTCAGGCTGGCCTTAAGCTCACTTTGTAGCTCAGGCTGGTCTCGAACTCACAACAATCCTTCTGCCTCAGCCTCCCGAGTGCTGGGATTACAGGCATGCGCCACCACGCCCGGCTCTAGCTGCTTTTAATATTCTGGTTTTGCCCTGAATTTCTGGAATCTTTATATACCTTCATGTATAATTATTTTGGTCACCACTATTTGGAGCTCTATATGCTTCATATTTGCAAATTTTGTTTGTCGTATTCTTTATCCATGTTTGGGAATTTTTCTGCTATTATTTCCATAAAGAGCTCTTTTTATGTCTTTTGCACTGTCTCCAGCTTCCCACTGACTCCATTCAGTCTTATGTTGTTCTTCTTTGCTTCATCTGACAGATGTTGGAATGATTTTTCTGAGTATCTTACTATTTTTAAGGTCTCTTTATTCTAGCCTCACCTTCATTCAATCTGTTGTATATACTTTCCATGGAGTTTCTAGTCTCCTGGACTTCTGTTTGTAACTATTTCATAGATTACATTTCTTTCCTATGTTGTGCTTTCATGCTTTTCATTGTTTTCCTGAGATCCTCTACATTTTTATCTGTGTGTACCTTAATGTCATTCAGCTTTGGCTTTTTTTTTCTTTTTCTATTTTAGGGAAGGGTCTACAGGGTGTTCAAGCTCTCACTACTAAATCAGACTCATAGTGATTCTCCTGTTTACAGCCTCCCAAGAGCTGAGATTACAGGCATGTGCCACCATGCCTTATCTCAATGTCATTCATTTTTATCATCAATTATTTCGGTACTATAGAGATTATTTTTCTATAGCCTTTCCCATTTTTTTTTCACTTTTGTTGCTATCATTTCAGAAAGTTCCAATGGTTGACTTCTGATTTCTTCTATATTATTGTGCTTGTCCTGGATGAGTTGGGGGTATAGGGTTGCATTTTGCCTCTGTGTCATTTCATTTTCTGTTTTCTATTTTTTGTACTGCTTTGTTTTCTGATGCTTACAAGTTTCTTGTAGTAGTAGCTTTATCCCTAATATTGAGGCTTCCCCAGGAATTGGTTATTTCACAGGGATATTTTCTAGACGTAGGTGGTTCTTGATCTTTGTGTACAGCTGAAGAATCTACCTTCCTGATGTGTTAAGGATAAGAAATTGTTACCCCGTCCTTTTGTACTGGATTATGATGATGGTAATGATCCTATACAATCAGAATGTTATCATACATGAGAAAAAAGTAATTATAGAAGGTATAGCATCCTAGCTAATATATTCAACAGTTAACAGTAGCAGTAGTCACAAACATATCCTGGCTACTGACAAACTGTGATATCTAATAGCCTGATACTTTTAACATAGGAGCAAATTCTACAGCTGTATAGCAGAATCCAACATATTACCAGGAACATGTATGCAATGATTTTCCCTTTAATGGAGTGATGTTATGCTGTTGCGAGGGTGTGATTAAGAAGCATAGGGGTTAGGACTGAAAGATAAGTGAGGTCCTATATAGTACAAGCAAGACTTGAGGTGCATAGGATGATTGTCCAAGTTTTGGGAAACTGGAGGACAGAGGAGGGAAAGAATGGAAAAGAAATGAGAGGAATATTGAAGTGAATTTGGCAGAGAAGAGTCAAGTTTAATTGACATGGAAGTATCATAAAATCAAGGAAGATAGTTGGCAAAAGAGAATTAGAAAACAAGTAAATCAAAATATAAGGAAGGCATTCTAAGTCATTAAAAAAGAGAGAAAACTAAAAACAGAAAATACATATAACCCTAAAAAAAAAAAAGCAAGACCAAATTAAACTAAGAAGAAAAAAAGACCTCAACTGGACAGAAAAAAAAAATCAAACAAACATAGAAAGCTAAATGGAGCCAAATTCCTCTGTGGTAGGTCCAAGTCTGATCTCAGAAATGTGTTGAATATTTTTCAGATGTATTTGTGCTGTGTATAGGTCTGATCTTGGCTTATGGATGCTGGATGTCGAGGCTGCAATTGGTGTTCTATTGCTGGGGTCCCAGATAGGTAGGTAGGTAGATGATAGATAGATAGATAGATAGATAGATAGATAGATAGATAGATGGATGGATGGATGGATGGATGGATGGATGGATGGATGGATGGATGGATGGATGGATGGATGGATGGTTGGATGGATGGATGGATAGACAGACAGACAGAGATATAGGTCTCTCTCTCTCTCTTCTTCTCTCTTGCTTGGGTGGTGAAGCTGTGGCCTTGATGAAGCTCATGTGTTTCCTCTTCTTGTAGATGACGAGCTTCCAGTACTTGCCTGTGGTTACACATTTTCTCTGCATGTTCTCTTTTCTCCTTCCTTTTCAGGTGACGAGAGTATTTTTAATCCACACAGACTTCTCTTTCTAGTGCTTTATGGATGATGAAATTTGAATGTTCTATAGATCATATCTGATATGGAATGAAAGCGTAAGGTTCTGTCTATGCTGAGCCCACCCTCTCATGGAACTGGTAAGTGCCTTCCCCAGTCTCCACAGATGCTCAGGGTGCTTGCATTGCCCTCAATTCCTCTAGATGCTCTCATTGGCATACCTCATGTATTGGGCTATTAACCCTATAGGACAAACTCTCTGCAGAATATGTGGTTCTTTTGTAAGACTGTATAGAACTGAAGGACCAAGCCTGTCGCTCCAATATACTTATAGTTCAATACTATTGCTCTTCTTGAACCCTCCTCTTATGGCATGAGAAAATGTGTGCAAGGGAAAGTGGAGGCCTCTTACTGCAGGCCACTGGCTACATTCATCTACAGATATGTACCCTCCCCTCTCTGAGCTGCTAACACATAAGATGTTGAAAGAATCTGATTAAGGTTGGACTTGTTGTGGGGCAGCACATCAGGCTAGGGAGGAGATATGGGACGATTATAGATTTTTTTCATTAACTAGTCCTGCAGCCTTGGGAAAATCACTTTGTTTTCTCAGCTTTTGAAATGAGAATAATGACAAAAGCAGTTTATTATAGTAGATTATTGTTGTTTCATTCATGCAGCAAATATTTCAGAAGCAGTCAGAGCAATCAAGTTCTTTAACTCACTGGATGACTCTAGGTAACTCACACAAGAAGGAAACTACAAAAAGGAGCAAAGATTTAAAAAAAAAAAAAACTTACTCAAATAAAAAAGTTTCTAGGGCCACGGAAATAGCTCAGCAGTCTAAGTGCCTGCTTGGCAAGCTGAAAAACCCAGGTTTGATCCCAAGTACCAGATGCTGTTCAAGTCCCACACTGAGCCTGACATCAAATCTGGGTGTGGTTACACACACCTCTAATCCCAGTGCTGGGGAGGCTGAGACAGAAGGATCACTATGAGCCTCAGCTGTGTAGCGAGACCCTGTACCAAGAAAATAAATAAATAAAAAGATTTTTAAAGGGGCCAGTGAGAAAGCTCAGCAGTCTAGAGTGTCTGCGTATGCAAGCTTAGGCAAGTGCAGGGAGTGTGGTTTAATCCCCAGCATCACACGATGCACCAGCCCTGCTCCTAGGGTGGGTTGAGCCAGCCACACACACAACACACACACACAAAAAAAAAAGATTTAAAAACAAAAACAAAAAAAGGTTTCTAACGAAGTGCTTTTGGGGGCAGGTGGTACTACTAGGGATTGAACCCAAGGGCTCCACACTGAGCTACATCCCCACCCTCTTTTTGTTTCATTTTAAGACAAAACCTTGCTGTTACCAAGTGCCCAGGCTCATCTTGAAATTGTGATCCTCCTGCCTCAGCCACCCAAAGTGCTGGGATTATAGGCATATACTACTCTGTCTGATCTAACAAAGCAGTCTGAGGATAGGCTGGGCTATCCTGAGAATGGCATAAGAATAACCTGCATTTGCTGAACAATCTGTCGCTACTATTTCTTTAGCTCAACATTTTATACTTACAGCAACCCTGAGTAAGATACCATTTTACCATCTTACAGATGAGGAAGCAAGAACTCACAGAGGTTATACATATAAGCTTGATTCTGACCTCAGACCTGTGAAAGCAGACTAACTGAGCATGACTACTTTGCTCTTTGCCAATGGAAAACCTCAGGAAAAGCTAGGTAACCACTGCCACGCAGTGCAGAGATGAGGGAAGCAACTGAGAACTTCAGTTGGAGGCCTACTCAGCCCTGAGGTTCTAGGGATCTTGGTTGGCAGAGCTGTCCTGAAAGTAAGAGTTAAATGTTACTTCTAACTTCCCCACTAGCTCTAGAATCTGTGGCTCATGTGAGAGAGGACAAAGGAAAGAAATGTCAGATGTATTCTCTTATGTTCCAGGGTTTACTTGGGGAGACAAGACTTGCACGTACGACCCATGACCAGTGCTCCGCTGGTGGGAAGGAACTGAGGCTTCAAATGGCAGGATTTAAGTAGGTGCCAAGAAAAGGAAGCAGAAAGAGTGTGTGTTTGAAAAGCCAGAGTGTTTCTGTTTGAAAAGTAAGCTGCCACACAGAGTGGCTCTATCTATGCCCTGACAGCTTCCAGCCCAGCTGTCAGAGGGCAGCTTTTACTTTCCAAAACTAGTCGGAGTGTCCTGAGCGTAACACCTCATCCACTCAGCTGTCTTGCCTGAGCTCAGCATGAGTGAGAAAGGCCACCATAACTTAGGCTGCCTCCCAACTCCAGAATGCCATTTTGGTAAAGGGCTTCTCTACATGTGATAATTTGTTGTTGATTAGTTGACTGGTTGTTTTTTTGTTTTTGTTTTTTTTGTTTTTCAGACAGGGTCTCATCATGTATTTCAGGTCAGCCTTGAACTTACTATATAGCCTAGGCTGGGTTTGAACTCATGGCAATCCTCCTGCCTCAGCCTCCAAAGTGCTAGGCTTAGGGGCCGGGGAGATGGCTCAGTGGAATAAGTGCTTCCCGGGCAAGCACAAAGGCCTGAGTTCAATCCCTGGTTCTGCCAAAAAAAAAAAAAAAAAAAAACAAAGTGCTAGGCTTACAAGCGTGTGTGACCACATTGGCTATCAGTGCTAAGGGGGCTCAATATGTGTGCATGTATATATGCTAATTTTTAGTCTTACTAAAATCCTAAGACTATTTTAGGGGTGGGAAGGAAGAGAAAACCATTTAGTGACAGTGAAGTACTTGATTAATTGGGGAAGAAATATTTCTTTCTACATTTAATTTCTTTTGCTACTGTAAATTCAAACAAAACTAGGAGGAGGCTGTCAGGATGGTCAGTGTGGGTGGGAGTAGGAGGCTAGAATGTGCTCAGAAGGTGACTGTGAGGGCATAAGAACAGCAAGTTTGGCTCTTTGCAAAGCAGGACCTGCAGGTCTACTGCTTCTTAGGATAAACCATTGTAAATCTACACACTCTGTGCATGTGTTGGCCAGCCTCCCCACTGCGGAGATGAAATCCCCAATACCAACTAACAACTTGAAGGGGGAGAGATTTCATTTGGCTCACAGCTTCAGGGGACTCGGTATATGCTCAGCTGGTTCCATGGCAGGAACATGGCAGAGAGGCACATGGTGAAGCAAAGTTCACTTCTTGGTGGCTGGGAAGCAGAGCAGATGGGCAGTGCCCAACAGGAAGGGGACCGAACATAGAACCCAAGGTCACATCACAGTTCTGGTCACAGACGAAGGCTCCTGTTCTTAGTGGCTTGAATAAAGAATTGGCCAAGACCCACAGAAAAGGTAAGGTGTGCATTTATTGAAGGCAGGAAAGAAGTACACTCTGCAGAGCATGTGTGGGCTGCCGAAAGGTGTCACAACAGCCACGAGGGGAAGGAGAAGGAAATTGTTTTTGTTTGGGGGGGGGACTTCCCAGGTTATGTCTCCTTTATATAAGTTAGGCATTAAGAAAGTCTCCTAGGGCAGCCAAATAGCTCAGTGGATTAAAGAGCCCTCAAGCAGGTGCAAGGGCCAGGGGTTTGAGCCCCGACCTTGCTGTGCCAGCTCTGCTCCCGGGACATGTTGAGAAGGCAAGATTGAGCATATTGGCACATGCCTGTAATCCCAGCTTTTAGGAGACTATAAACAGGAGATTCACTATGAGTCCGATCTAGTAGTGAGACTCTGAACACCCTGTAGACTCTTCCCCAAAATAAAAAAAAAAAAAAGAGAGAGAAACAGAAAGAAAGAAAGAAAGTCATCCTGTCCAATACTCAGCTGGCATCGTGTCATGTGTATACTGTCCCATAAAAAACTCATTCAGTTTCCTGTTCCATGTAAATGAAGAATTAAAGTTACTGTCTTTTAGTTTGTTGCACCCACATCCAAATAAAGTATTGAAAATAGCACCTTTTGACTCGTCCTTTGAACAGCACCAGATTCCAAGTGAAGAACTGAAAATAGCAAGTTTCTGGTTGGTTTGGTGTGTGATGATTATGACACCCCTGTATTAGAAGTGTTCTTCAGGAAGGTAGACCCTGTGACCAGTGGTGCTGAGGAAACACGCAGAAAGTTGAGTCTACACCCCTGTAACTCACCATGCACTAAGTTAAAATCAAAATGGAATGAAGATCTAAATATTAAACCAGAAACAATATTCTGGAAAGCAGAATAACAGGTAAACCTCTTAAAGACTTAGGCATAGTCAAGAACTTTCTGAACAGAACTACAATTGCACAGGAAATAGTATTATTAATCAACAAATGGGATCATATCAAATTAAAACACTTCTAGACAGCAAAGAAAATGACAAAGTGAAGACCCAATCAAAAAAATGAGAAAAAAAATTTTGCCAACTATTCCTCAAACAGAAGGCTAACAGATAGAATTTGACTATAAACCCCCCAAATTAAAAAATAAAAAATAAAACAAAAAATTGGGCAACTGAAATGAAGAGACACTACTCAGAAGAAGTACAAGTGTCAATAAATACATGAAAAATGTTCAACATGTCTAGCAATTGCAGAAATGCAAATTAAAACTGCACTGAGCTTTCATCTTACTCCAGAAAGAATAGCTAACACTAGAAAATGAAACAATGAAAAATGCTGGTGAAGCCACAGAAAAGTACCTGGGGGTTACTATTGATGGAAATGTAAACTAGCACAACCATTATGAAAATAGTATGATGATTCCTCAAAAAAGTAAAACTAGAGATTCCAGTTGGCCCAAATATTCCCCTTCTAGGAATCTTCGGTGGGGAGGGGGGGGTGAGATAAGGACATATTACAGTGATAGATGTATACTCATGTTTATAGCAGCACAACTCATAGTAAATAAATCTTGGATGTGATCTATATGTCCACCAACAGATGAATGAATAAAGGAAGTGTGGTATTTATACACAGTGGAGTGCTCTCTGCTACAAAGAAAAATAAACTTGAGTCATTTGCAGGAGAATGGATACATTTTGAGACTATAGTATAAGTGAAATTAATCAGACACATAAAGTTAAATATAGCATGATTTCTTTTATGGGAGAAACCTAAACATAAAGAAAAAAATAAAATTTAGATAATATGAAATAAGGAGATAGACCTTTTGCCAAAGGAAATAGGGAACAAGAGATGGAGGGAAGGAGAGAGAAGGGAAAGGAAAGGGATCAAGAAAGAATTAAGACATGTACAAATCCACACAAGGAATGTAATCATTATGTTCTGCAAACATGTATTAATAAAAAAAAAAGGCTGGCAAGATAGCTCAGCAGAATAAGTTCCTGTTTTGGAAAGTGCACAGACCAGGGTTCGAGCTCTGGCACCACAGGCTGCTCTGGCCCAGCCCCCAGGCATGGTGGCACATGCCTCTAATCCCAGTGCTGGGGAGGCTGAAAACATAGGGATCACTATGAGTCCAAGGGGGAACAAAGGGATCTCTTCTGTCAGGAGTATCTCTCTCACCCTATTGCCCTGTCCCACTCATGTAGGGTGGGCACTCTCCTAACGAAGTTAAGCAGTAGCTCACGGGGACATCGTGCCTACCACACTCACTCCAGTTCCCTTCCACTTCCAGAGAAAATAACTGGCAGGCTGCTTGCTATGACAGTCAGCAGCCTGGATCTGAAATGGGTG
Source organism: Ctenomys sociabilis (assembly GCA_004027165.1). Taxonomy (NCBI): domain Eukaryota; kingdom Metazoa; phylum Chordata; class Mammalia; order Rodentia; family Ctenomyidae; genus Ctenomys; species Ctenomys sociabilis. The sequence continues at coordinate 46,465 of PVKA01004616.1, forward strand.
CCTCCCGCTAACTTCATTCCATTTAAGGATGGCAGTCACAGCCTAAACAAAATTTTTTCCAAAGCATGAGTTCTGCAGAAATAGAGAGAGATAGCTACTGGCAGCCATCCCAGGGGAACACCAAATTTAGTCCAAAGATCTAATATAAATATCTTTTTAAATTTTAAACTTTAAAAATAACATGACAACATTAAAATAGTTCACAAAACAAAAAGAATCAGTGCATCCCCAAGAGATCTAATAAACAAGCACAACTGCTTTCATTTTGTTCATTCCTTGCAAGTCTGTTCTTATAAATACATATTTCTATACATCATAATCATAGTGTATATACACTTTTGAATCTTTCCTTTTAGTTAAGAATATATGATATACAATTAGTAGAGATATAGTATAAGTGGAAAGATAAGTGCCAGCCCTATTTCTTACCAGTTGTTTAAGTTACTAGATACTTCTAGACTCATTTTCCTCCTCTATAATGATGAGGAAATTAGGTCAATGACCTAATTTGATTTGTAAGGATGAAATAATAATTCATGAAAATCTTTTAGCCAATGCCTGTGAAAGAGTAAGCACTCTATAGTTCTGAGTTGCTTTTATTACTACTAAAATTGTGAGCATTTATGGATTTGTTTCTTTTTGGTAATGGGGATCAAACTCAGGGTCTTATGCTTGCTATGCAGGTACTTAAGTCACTAAGATATCTCCCCAGCCCAAAATGGTGAATTTCTAAAACTGATTATTCCCAGGCATCTATACAGGTTTTTAGATTGGTTCCTGAATCTCAGTTTTAAACCAAACATTTGTAAGCTTAAAGTACTCCATGTTATATTTCATCTTTTTGTGTGTGTGTGTATGGAACTGGGGATTGAACTCAGGCCCTTGAGCTTGCCAGGGAAGCACTTACTCCCCAGCCCCTCTTTCATCCTATTTTAAGAAAAATTCCAGGAAAGCATAAAATATGTTTTCTCCTTGCCCTAAATCCTGCCTTTGTTGAACTGCAGCTCACGCCAGAAGGGATTTTAGCCTTGGCTGGGATGCAGGACTCAGGGTGATGAACGCTTCTGGAAGGTGTCATGTATGGGTCTTTCACTCTGAGAACATGTTTGTGAGCAAACCAATGTGTCAAGTCCCATAAGAGCTTGAATCAGGGAATGGAAAACTCCCTAAATATGTTGAAGGAACTGAGGGGACTTGAGTCTTGTTATGCTTGATACATTTTGTGTCAATTTGAGGAGTCTAGAAGCTTAACTATACTTAGTTAAGCTGTGAGAACTCAGCTGTCCTACATCCTAGGGTAGAAAGGACATGTCCTTACTGCTCTAATTGTTGTTCACTCTGCCAACTTGAGAAGTTTGAAAGTTCAACTTAGTGATTCAGCAGAGGGCCAGGATGATATAACTCTGCAAATGATACACTTCTCCCCTGAGTGTGGGTGGCCTGCTTATAACATAAGGGAGGAAAAGAGGCTTGCACCACCACCACCACCATTTTTTTCTTGCTGCTTTTTCTATCTTCTGCCACCTTGGACTGTAGCCCTTGTTTTATGCCACCGTGCCTTGGAGCCAGCTGATTATGGATTGAAAGCTCCATAAATGGTGAGGTAAACTTTTCCTTCCTTAATTTTGAGTGTGAGATATTTTGTCTCAGCATTAGGAGAAAAGTAACCAAGACAATTTAATACCAGGAGTAGGGTTGTTGCAGTGATTGTACCTCATCATGTTGAGGAATGGCTATTGTTGGGGGCTTTTAGTCAGATTTATGTTGAGAATCAAGAGCAAAGAACCTCCCGTAAGGCTGGGAATTTCAAAGATAGAGATGAGGAGATAATGATTGCTGAGAAGGAACAAGAGAATATAAAAGATGGCCTGAATGCAACACAAGAAGCAGAAAGTCCCCACCATTTGCAGCCTCAAAACTTCAAATATGAAAGACTTTGCTTTTAGGAGAAAACCACAAAGCACTACATTTCAGCAGCAGAAGTCACACCATGTACCAGAATGGTAGCAGTATAGAGAATTTGTTCCTCAGAATCAGGCTCAGAGTGATTATCAATCCAGGCACTCAACCCCTACAAATAAGACAAAAGAAATCCTGGCTACTGCTCCATCTGGCAGCAGACCTTGACATCATCTATGTGGTGCTGGCTTTAGGAGTATGCAGGATACCATAGTTCTCAGGTTTAAAAGGCTTCCATGTAGATTTCAAAAAGCCTGGGAGGCCAGGCACTGTGCCCCTGTGAGAGAAGTGTGTGAAACTATGGGTGAGAATCCTAAAGTACAGTGCACACCACAGAAGTTTGGAAAATCCAGGAAAACAGATCATATAAGGAAAGCTGAAAAGAGGGGGCAAAGTGGGCCTAAGAAGCTATGGGGTCTGTAACCATCATAAGTTCCACAGAGGGCATCACACAAGCCCTCTGGAGCTCACAAAGTGCCACAGATTACTACTTAATGCACTGTATGTGGAAGTACAGGACTTCATGTTTGCCCTGCTGGATTTTAGATTGCTTTGATCCTAATGGTTTGTATCTCCCTGTTTGTACCTTTTGGAATACTAATGTCTATTTTCGGTCATTTTGGGTTGGAAGAGTTTAACTTTTCATTTGTACAGGGGCTCACAGCTAAGAATTTGCCTTCCATCTTGGAAGAGACTTTGGTGGACTTTTCAGTGATGCTGAGACTGCAAGGTCTTTAGCAACTCTTGGAGATGGACTAACATGTTTTTTGTTTTTTTTTTAATAAAAGGATGTGAATAAGTCTTTGCAGGGACAGGAGTATAATGTTATGGCTGGTATCTAGATATCCACCCCAGTGCAGACATGGACTGAGATTCTGGAGTTTTTGATTGACTCATGGTACAATGCTGGGATTATGGGATTATGGGATTATGTGAGTGTTGCGTCCACCCGGGAGTAGGTAACTTGCATGCAATATAAGAGAAAGAAAGAGGCTTGCCCTCTGCTGCTCTCCCTTTTGTTCTTATTACTTTTGCTGTTTTCTTCCACCATGAACTGTTTCCCTCCTCCGGGTGTCACCCTGCCTTGGAACCAGCTGAGTATACACTGAAACCTTCACAAACAGTTAGCTAAGTAAACCTTTCTTTCCTTAATTTTGGGCATCAGGTATTTTGCCTCAACAATGAGAGAAAAGCAAACAAGGCATTCTTCCCAAGCCATTGCCTTCCCAATGATGAGGTGAAGGACATAATGCCAGCTTCAAATGATTGCAGAATAGAACTAGATTCTATGCCAAAATCATCTCCTGCCTGCTGTGGTGGCTTGATGAGGTGCTGTCACTGTTGCTTATTGGTGATTCCTTTGCCTGAAGGTATCAATAAAAATCCCATATATTCCTGGAAATGGCTTTATTCACCTACATCTCATTATCATTCTCGTAGGGGCCCCACCTTAAACCATGCAAGACTCAGCCCTTAGTGCCTTGCCTGCTAACCCAGCCCCTAGAGTGAAGCTCGACTTTGCATGCATCTGTCTTCTCTCTGAGCCAAGAAGTTTCAAGCACTGGCCCTACTGGCAGCTTTCCCAGAGTGCCTGCCTGCCTGGTGTCTCATAGAGCTCTGTAGTCCAGCTTCCTTGCTGATGTCCACCTCTGTATTCCCTCTACCTGCATCTTTGTGTACTTGTTTCTTTGACTTACCTTGTGCAAGACCATTCAGGACCACACCTTGCAGGCTCTTTTGGGACCCTTTAGATATGCTCTTCCTCCTTCCAGCCCAGACTCCCTTCTGGGTCTGGAACTAAATTTGTCTTGGAGCAACCCCACCTCCTCTCCCCACCCCTACTCCAGAAAATATAATGAGTGTGTTAGAAGAATCCATGCTGGTGGAAATCATAGTTGCAACATCAAGCAGGGCTTTTCCCAACTTAATGTCTGATATTTACTTGTTTTAATCCAGACCTGTTATAAATTATTCTTCCTTGAGTGAGAAGGTTTCTGTCCCTAGAAGTTTTTACAGAAAAACGCATGCGAGTTTGCAACAGTTCAAAACTGTCATGTCAGACTGAGATAAGGGACAGCTATATTAGCTTCCTAAAAGGAGTTTGGATTTCCCTGTCTGGATTAAATGGCCTGCTTACAGTGGCTGTCTTCATATCTATCTGATCTGCTTCAGTGTTGTCTCCTCAAAAAAGGCTTTCCACTCAAGCTGCTCACAAAGGGCCCTTCCCTCTCTTGTGGTTATGTGACTCATTCACTTGCCCAGGAAGGCCTTCCTCCTAGACAGAAAGCTAGGAAAGGCAAGAACTATGATTGGCTTATGAAATTCTATTTGTGAGGCATAGCATGATGCCCAGTTCAAGTGGTTGTTCAGGGGCTGGGTAGATAGCTTAGTAGAATAAGCATTTGCCTGACAAGTGCAAGGTCCTGAGTTCAATCCCTGGTACCACAAAAAAGGCTGTTCAGGAAATATTTATTGAATGAAGATTTTTCTCTTTCAGTTGAAATAATGATAGAAAAAAATCTATGCATCTCTGATGATAATGGACTCACTAACAACAGGAAGAAAAATAACTCTATTCTATTTATTTATCACTCGAAAAAATGCTTTCTATTGTCAGGAGTCAGCACATACACTGACCCAGGGGACTTTAGGAACTCCCACGACCTCCTGGGAAGGGCTGAATTATTTTTGAGAACCTCTTCAAGTCTCACCATTTTCCTAATTTATACATCATGGAAACAGTCCTACAGACAACCTACAAGTGAGCAAACTTTTCTCTCTGCTATCAAAACTTGGTATTGGAACCACCATCTTCCAGTAATTTGTCAAAATGGCTAACACAAAGCACAAGAGGAGGAGAACATGGTACATGTTTTCCAGGCCTTTTAGAAAACATAGGGTTGTTCCTTTGGCCACATACATGTGAATCCACCTGAACCCAACTGATAAATCAATATCATCAATTTTAACATTTGTGTGTATGAGTCCAAAACTCCACACTCCCCCATCACATGTACCATACTTCTCTTATAGTCATATGAAAATCACACAACAGAGAGATAAATGTAGAGACAGATTTTATTAAGACAGATTACATGTACTATTTAAAATTTTTTTCCTTCCTAAAAACCTTATCATCAAGGACTGGTCTCATAGAATTTTGAATTCAAAAACAATCATTTTACAAAACACATTTTAGAGATGGAAGAAAAGAGAATCATAATACCAGTGCCAGACAATAAATGTGTTCCCTTCAGAGACCTGGGTGAGCATTCTTTCCTAAATGGTATCTCAGCTAGGTATTTTCCCCCATTTATTGTCTCAAATCCTTCTTGTTATCCACCTATATGATCCAAATAGCTGCAGAGTGTTCTAGAACTGAGCAGATCAAGGAGGAACTGAGTCTCCTTCTGAACCTTTATCCTCCTCTGTCCCAACCTCTCATGCCCACCTGTTGAGGCTAGTAACAATAAGACTACGAAGCCTGGGTTCTTTGTAAGACAACTGGAAAACAGGTTCTCCACTGTTTCTTATTTTGTGACTCCCCTCCTTATTACCAACACACATACACACACACACACACACACACACACACCTAGCATCTTTTAAATGTAATAATGTCTTGATAGTCTCAGTATTCAATTCTTACCACCCTTTCCTGGCATTCACAGCAGCAGCCACCATCCCACTATGGATCTTTCCAGTAGAGACAATGAGCCAGTCCATGGGGAAGGCCAGGTGTTACTGAAGCTTCTACCTGAGTCCTAAGGGAGTCAGGGAGATTTAGGAGTCTCTATACACTTTAAGTAGGATCTTAATAAGATTCCCCTACTACATGCAGGTCCTTGCTGAGTCTCCAGGGAGAGAGAGATTTGCAGACCTCAACAGCTATCATCATACTTCCTCTTGATATTCTAAAAGTTTGCAGTCAACAAAAGAAATAGAAAATATTTTTCCAGAGTCTTTTTTCCCCAAGGGGAATCTGAGAAGACAATGTTCTTTTTCTAACATAAAGTCCCAGGAAAATCCTACTGCTCTCAGTGGCTAGTGATTTATTCAGCATCTGAGAGGGAAAAGGACTTCCTGGGTATTCCTGTTAATGAAGTGGTCTTCAGACAAACACTGGATGAACAGCCAACGGAAGAAGTACAAAGATGGCTTCTATCATTAGGCTGAACTGTAAGACTGCATGAGAGGTGGTGGCAGAAATTCCAGTGCAGTTTGTGTATGCAGTGACTCTTTGGAGGAGCTGGTACCCTCATGGCATGGTTGTATGTCCTGGCAGAAGTAAAGGCTGCAGCATCACCAAGGTGGGGCACTTGCCTGAGACACATGCCAAGGCACTTGTAAAACTGAGGCTGTCAAGTTCCAAGGATTCCCTTTTAAGACTGGGTAAAGGCAGGGGAGGCCAATGGCAGTCATAGGCCACCTCATCACCACTCTAAGATCTGGCCCAACAGAGAAAACAATAGGCTCAAGTGCACAGATAATCAAGTTGGTGCCCTCTATTGGCTGAGAATTCTGAGTTCTTAAGGTGGGAGCACAGGCTGTGATGAAGTCAAGAAAGTCACAGGAACCTGAGAACTTACCAGCTGTGTTGTTGGTATTCTATGCTTACACCCATCCTTCTCCAGCCTGATTTTTGTCACAGTTCCCCGTCCCTTCCCCTACTCTCTTTACTGAATAATCTGAAAGACTTCAACAAGTATACTGGTAGAAGATGGGAGGGACAGTACCCTGCTGGATGGCCATCGGGACTAAGCTCTCCAGAACTCTGGTTATACCTTCTAGAAATAATGAGCAATGCAAGTTGGACTCACAGCCCAAAAGAAGCAGAGCAGTGGTGAGAATGAGAATGAGGGGTTAGAGGAATTTTCTTCTCTGTGAGCCTCCTTTCTCCCCACCTGGCCCTTGTTCTCCTATGGTGGAGTTCATACTGATAGGTCGTCGGACCTGGCCCTGCTGCTGGTCTTGCTAAGACGGCGCTTCTCGTTATAATAGCCCTGAGGGACGCGGTGACCTGATGAGACTCCATTGGGCATGTCAGGCTTCTCGCCGTAATGGATGTGGATGAAACCCTCCCCGGGAATCCGCTCCTGGCCTCGCACTTGCTCGGTGGCCAGGTTGTCTGTGTTCTGCTGAGAGACTGTATTGTTACTGAAAGGACTGAAAAACTTTCCCCCAGGGCCATTCCCCAGGCACTGAGTGAAGTCAGGAGGAGGTGTGCAGCTCTGAACTACGCCAGCAGATGAGCCAGTAATTTGGCATCCACTCATGCTTGGCCTGGCCTTGACAAATCGATGTCTGACCTTCCAACCCAGGTGAAAGAGTTCAGCCAAGCTGAGGAAGAGGGACAGTGCAGCCACCGCCAGCATAAAGACAATGAAGACGTTCTTCTCTGTGGGACGGGATACATAGCAGTTGACTGGGTGAGGACAGGGACTTCTGCGGCAGACATGCAGGGTGCTCAGAAAGATTCCATAGAGGAAATACTGGCCCACAATGAAGGCCACCTCCATGATGGTGCGGATCAAGATGGTGCAGACATAGGTGTTGAGCAGATTGCCCTGGAGGACAACCTTTCCATTTATTTCCTCCCAGCAGGATGGCTCTGGTTTCTCAGCCACTTGGTATTCATAAGGAGATCCTGAGCTGTGGATCTTGGCTCCCTCAGCTTCCCGTAGCTTCCGCTTCTCCTGCATGCGCACGAGGTGCATGGCATGGCCCATGTACACTAGAGATGGTGTGGAGACAAAGATGATCTGCAGCACCCAGTAGCGAATGTGGGATATGGGGAAGGCTTGATCATAGCAAACATTCTCGCAACCAGGCTGAATGGTATCGCACTGGAAATCTGCCTGCTCGTCCCCCCAGGAAGACTCAGCGGCCGTGCCCAACACGAGCATGCGAAATATGAACAGTACAGTGAGCCAGACCTTGCCGATTACAGTGGAGTGTTTGTGCACTTCCTCCAGGAATGCTCCCAGGAAACTCCAGTCACTCATCTCGGCACAGGTGGGGAACTGACGCCAAGACTTCTGCAAATAGGGGAGAGAGAAAGAGGAGTTTCTCCAAAGGTCTAGAAGGTCCCTTTATGCTGCAAACATCAATCCATACCAATGGGTTGTTTTAAAGTTACAAGTTAGAAGTCAAGTGCACCCGAAAGACTTGTCTCATCCTCTCCATCCCCCAAAAAATAAAAAGAGGGGATTTGAAACCAATTAGAGCATGGCTCCCACACTAATTGATCTAGAACCCTTCTGCGGTATGCTACAGTGTGGATTCTATGCTTTTACCTTGAAATTCTACTTCAGGAAGGGTGGGGCAGCCTCCAAGAATCTGAATTTTGCCACAAGCAGTCCAGGTGCTTCTGGTGTGATCAGTCCAGGAGCTACAGTGGAGGAAAGGCTGCTGTAGTGGAAAGAAATACAGGATTGGACTCCACAACTGGGCTCTGAGCATATGCTTCATAGTCTACTCACCTGCCTGTAGGAGTACCTACACCAGAGGTTTCAGAGACTTGAAAGAGATGAGATAGGCGATACACTGAAAATTGTATCACAAGTGTTCTATATGTTTGAACTGTTGGCAAAACATAACACCTCCATGGTATATAACTAGGTGGAAAAGAAAGGAGTGGAAATTTTGGCTTTTGAGGAAGCACTATGTCATGATCAATATCCAACATGGGCCCGCTGTGTTGAAAGTTGGTAAACAAAAGCATGCTTCTCTCTAAAGGTATCACAGAACAGTGTGGCTTCTCCCAATTGGTAAGCCATGTGCAGTGCTGATCTTCCTGCTCAGTTCAACATAGCCATATCAGATGTGCAGCTTGACTTAGAAGGTACCCAAGAGCTCCCATTGTTCAATCATGCCAAGTCCTAACAGATTCCCCAAAGCCCCTCTAACTACCTCTTACCTGCCCTCTCACTCCTAGCTGAAATCCATTTACCTTCCCAAACTTAATCATTTTCTGTAGCTCTCCTTACTCCCTCTTCAGCTACGGCAGTGACAGTGGGAGCGTTCACTCCCTCCTCCCACTACCTTCCACCATGCTTTGTAATTCTCTGCCTGTCTACGTTCTTCCAGCATGGACTTTTTGAAGAAAAAGACTGTCTTTGCCTTTGTCTCCAGAAGCCCAGAGTAACAAATTCTGGTTGAATTAAGAGAGGAGTAAGACTGATATTTCCCACACAACAGCAAACCAATTCCCTGTACTTTCTCTGCTTCCATTAGCAGAGTGAAAAGATCAGAGAGTACTCTATGTGGTCTCTAATGAACTTAGTTCAGGTTGGTAAGGTACGAGAGGAACCTAAAGTTTAAGAAGTGATCTAGAAAAGGTTTCTCCTAGTAAGCAGAGAGCTTCACTCATGGTCCAGCCTTCTCCACCTTCCCCACTGCTTCCTGCCTGTGAACAGGACTGAATAAGCCAAGGTGCCTGAAGCTGCCCAGAGAATCTCAGAAATGCTGACCAGTTCCTCTGAGGCCTCTCAAACAACTTTCAAAACTTAAACCTCCAAAATTCTTGCTTGATGAACAATATATGTCTTTAAGGCTTAAAATGCATAACCAATTGTAATTGGCAGAACAACAAAAAGAAGAGAGCTGAACACAAAATTTTCTCCTTAAAATAATAAAACATCAGATTTGGATTGGACCTTAAAAATTGTGAAGTTTAAGTGTTACGCTTCACGTGTATATTGCCAATAAGCCCTTATTCTTGTTGGGACATTGCTTATGCTAATAGGAAAAGAAAGTGGGGGGCTCCATTTCATAGTCAAGTCTTTGACAGAGGACAGCCTCCTCATCTGAACTTTTCCAGCCTCCAGTTCTCCATTCTTGATAGTATGCAAAGGCCTTGGGATGGAGGGATTCCCTGAGGGAACAGACAATGTTTTATCTCTGCTCCCTTCCATATCAAAGACTCATCCAGGTCTTCAGGCCTTACCTGTAGTTTGTTGCTAAACACCTTCTCCTTTACAAAGGTGATGAGAATCCCCTCCTTTGGCCTCCAAATATGAAAAAGTTTGGAGTATTTGATCTTAAGAAAGATAGTTGATAAGAATTTGAATGGTCTGCCCTCTCTTCTGGGTACTATATGCACTGCCCAGCACTTCCAGTTTCAGCCACAGACCTGCAATGATACACTATCTTAAATGTCTAGGAGGAAGAAAAGAAATGGGGGAGTATAGGAAGGGAAAAAGATCCAATAAGAGGAATTACATAGGAAGTTAAAAATAGAGTGAAAGAAGCCATGCAATGACATAGATGGGCATGGGAGTTAAATGACTGGAGTCCCTATCCCTGCTACTGTCTACTGAGTTGGTATAAATTTTTCAGTCTGTGTTTTACACCTCATAGCACTGTCTAAGCAAAACAGTCATAACTCAATCTGGTTTACAGATGAGGGAAATAAAACCCTCTAAGAATTGAATATAAGACAGCCATTACTAGCAAAATAAGTGGTAGGAAGGGTGAGAGTAAAAGAAAAAAAGCAAAATACAGTGGAAATAAGAGAAAATGGAAGTAGAAACTCAAAAGAATCAAAAAAAGGAATAAATGTTATATTCTTTCAAGATTTGGGACAAGTTTTACACACTTAGTCAGGAAGACATTGCTCTTGATCTTGTCTCTATGTCATTTTTTTTTTTTTTTTTTGCAAGTCCCCAAGGAAGTGTATAAAAATAGATCCAGACCAAAAAAGTATGTCCCTTTGGTCTGGTCTTGCCTGTTGACACCTTTGCTTATAGTCCATGAATCCCACCTACAAGAAGTAAAGCACCAGTTCAGGAAAGGAACATCTTGGAAACCAGAAAGACAGTAATAGGAAGGATTTCTCTAGGAGCAAACAATAGAAATTAACTTAGGAGGTATAGGGGTAAAGTCGATTTTCAACAAATGAGTAAAAGCAAAGGCTATTATAGATGGAGGGAACGTTAGGAAGGGAGACTAAAGGAAATGGGCTAAAGGATTTTCATGCTTTCCTGCTGACTGTCGAGCAAAGTCAGGGAAGGTTAAAACTGTTGCCATGTACTGACACTCAGCTGTTAATGTAAAAGGTTCACAGCTGAAGCCAGTTTTCTAGCTCTGTTGGTTCTCAGTAGAGCACTCAACTTCAGCCAAAGAAATCTGTAGCTGAGTGAGTTTACTGAGTTTACAGAACATAAAATTCTCTGTAGATTATTATCTGTTTCTTGGCAGGAAGTGCATTAGGGAGAGGCAGAGGAAGCTGCCCTTGGCATGAATAAATTCTGGCAAATACAATGGTGATTTCCCTCCCTGCTCTAGCTTTAATTTTTACTGGTTTCCTACCACTTTTATTTATTTGTTTTTCTTTCTTTTTTTTTTTTTTTTTTTTTTTTTGGTACCGGGAATTGAACTCAGGACCCTATGCTTGCCAGGCAGGCACTTATGCTGCTGAGCTATCTCCCCAGCCCTCTTATCACTTTTAAAGTTCAGACTTGAGCCCACCATTTGAAATCCTCCCCAACAGTGCCTCATCCTACCTCTCCCTCTCACTGTTTCCCTCACAAACTCAATTCTTTTTTGTTTTTATATTATTTTATTTTATGATTTTAAAAAAAAAAATAAAAAAAGAAGTCATGCAGAATTTTACTAAACAAGAAATATGAATTCAACAGCTATTGTTATTCTTAAATTATAATTGCCTGTATGTATTCATGCATCCTATATGAATACAATTTCTCATCTCTTTATTTTTGGCATTTTATGTTCCCTCCAACTACAATGTACTTCCCTGTTAGTCATTGGCTTAATAAGTTTATTGCATAGTTCTGAGGTTCAGGCATTGTGCTCGCCACTGAAGATACAGTGGGAGGAAAAAAAGACAAACAAGGATTCTTTGCTGTTACTAAGTTGAACTGCCTTATTTCCCTTAATGGAGAGAGTAAACACTTAATGTCAATAAGACACAGTGTGGGACCAGAGTGTGTAGCAAGGGCCTAAATCTAGGTTTAAGGGGGATCCTATTAGACAGGGCCCTCTGCAACTGAAATAAGTTCTAAAATCTCCAAAGGAAAAAAAACTCTTAAAAGAGATAGATTCTTTCCAAAAGGGAAGAAGTTCTAGCAACAGAGGGAGGCAACAGAAAGAACAGGAAAGGGGAAATAAAAAGATATGTTATATGCCCTGAGTGTAAACATAATGTACTAAAAATATGTACTAATAAAAAGATACTGAAAGAGGTGACCCTTGAACTTGAAAGCAGACATACCAGCTCTAAATGTCCTTCCCTCTACAAACTTCAGCATCCTTTTTTCAGTATAACTTGGGACAAGTTAAATATTTGGTGGGGAGGGGAGGCAAAATAGCTCAGCAGACTAAGCGCCTGCGTAGGCAAGCACAGGGACAGGGTTGACCCCCAGCACCACGGGCCAGTGCCAGCCCTGCCCCCAAGTGCACTGAGCCAGCCACCGAGTCTGGGCATAGTGATGCATGCCTGTGATCCCAGCACTGAAAACAGGAAGATCACAGAGTCCAAGATGCATAGTGAGACCCTGTACCAAATACATTATAAATAAATAAATAAAGATTGGGGAAGTTACTCAGGAAGTTTTTTGTTGATAGCAATATGGTACTTGGGTAAAGATGAAGGGGCCAGACTGTTTAGATTGTGTACAAATCATTTCATGCCTTGACTTCATGAATCATGTGGTTAGAAATTCATCTCAGGCATCCACATTCCCAATCCAGTGCTCCTCCAGATGTCTACATCATTATACCCATGCACAGCTAATGTTTTCATTTCAAAACAACCCACACTAGTAATAAACTCAGCCATGAACTCTTCAATGTAGGAGGAAGTGAGAAGCTGACAGGCTGCTTCCTGGACTCTACGTCATAGTGCCATCCAGCTTGTAGGATACACTCTCACACTCAGCTCTATGTTGCCTTCAATTTGTTCTCCAAAAATTTTTGTCTCTGCCAGTGAGCAAGTGCTTTTTAGAAATTCTATTCCATACCTACCACTGTTCTGAATACAGAGTTCTGAGTCCTGAGAACAATACCTAGGTGGTGCTAGCCTCGACAAATTTAAGCCCTCAGTGACATCCCAAATCTGCTGGGTGGGTGGTCCATGCCAGTCATCCCAGTACTTTTGAGGCTGAGACAAGAGGGTTGCTGTGAGTTCAAGGCTAGCCTGGAATCTGCAACGACACCCTGCCTCAAATAATTAAATAAATAAATAAATTTAACAAAATCTGGCATGACTCTTTCCCTCAAGGATTTAACATCCTTCCTCATCAAATGAGAAGTTCTCAAAATCAAAAGTTCCTTGTTTTAGCTTCTATTAGGTGCATAACATGTTTTCCTAGTGACTGAAGAAAATGTTTGGTGTAGCAGTAAGTTTTCATAGTGGTCCTAAGGACATTGAAATCTTTCTTCTTAAGTCCACTAGTAAAAAGAATACCTTACATTCTTCAAAATGTGACTCTCTATCATTTTCTTATGGACTTAAAGAGGATAGGACTGTTTTGTTTTGTCCAAGATTAAATATTTTCATTGATAAAGATGTTCAGTTTTAAGTAGTCAATGAATGAGTTTTCATAAACACTCTAAACAGTGAAAGTCATGAACTGAGTTTTGTTGAGAAGGGGACATAAAGAGAAGATGCCTTGTAAAAGAAGAAGAGGAGGAAGAGAGAAGAAGAGGGAAGAGGAGGAGGAGGAAGAGGAAGAACAGGGAAGAGGAGGAGGAAGAAGGAAAAAGAAGAGGAGGAGGAAGAGAAGAAGAGGGAAGAGGAGGAGAAGGGGAGGAGGAGGGAAGGAGGAGGAAGAAGAAAAGGAGGAGGAGGAAGAAGGAAAAAGAAGAGGAGGAGGAAGAGAAGAAGAGGGAAGAGGAGGAGGAAGAGGAAGAAGAAAGAAGAAGAAGAGGAGGAAGAGGAAGAGGAAGAAGAGGGAAGAGGAGGAGGAAGAAGGAAAAAGAAGAGGAGGAGGAAGAGAAGAAGAGGGAAGAGGAGGAGAAGGGGAGGAGGAGGGAAGGAGGAGGAAGAAGAAGAGGAACAGGAAGAAGAAGATGATGATGATGATGATGGCGATGATGAAATGCCAGCCAAATAGCTCAGTAAATTAAAGTGCCATGTGGCTGGGGAGATGGCTCAGGAATAAGTGCTTCCTGGGAAGTGCAAGGGCCTGAGTTCAATCACCAGTTCCACAAAAAAAAAAAAAAAAAAAAAAAAAGATTAAAGTGCACAGGGCCCAGGGCCTTGCTGTGCTCACCCTGCCCACAGAGCTCACTGAGATGGCAATTGAGACTGGGCGTGGTGATACATGTCTATAACCCCGCCCAGTTGGCCTCCCTGCTCTCTCTTGGCACCTTAACTTCCTACTAGCTCTCATCCCAGAACAAGAAAAAAGACTACCTGTAATCCCACAACTCTGAGAGACTGAGGCAGGAGGATCTCAAATTTAAGCCCAGATAGACCAGTCATGGTGGCACACTTCCGGAATCCCAGTGCTGGGGAGGCTGAAAACAGGATCATTATGAGTCTGACTTGTACATTACAGCTTCAAATGCATTAAAAAAAAAAAAAAGTTTAAGCTCAGCCTAGGAAATTTAGTGACTTAGTAAGACCGTGTCTCAAAATAATTAAAAAGAGCTGTGAATGTAGCTCACTGTGAAAACCCTGGATTTAATCTCTACTACTGCAAAAATAAATAAATAAATAAAGTTTAAGAAAGAAAAGATTAATGGGCAATGGAACCAGGGCTTCATTCCATTTCTGCCTGAGTCTGATGCATGCCAGTAAGTTTCCCTGAACCTCTCCTCGCAGGGTGAAGCTCATCAACTATTAGGTCTCCACTTTTGAAACTCCACAAATTCTTGGTAAGCCAGGGACCCTGAGTGACTTGAGACATGAGTCTGCTGTTCAGTGATAAGGCCAGGGGCCAGCTCTTATGCAATTGAGCAAGTAATTATTATATTCCCATATGTGACCTGAACTATATAGAGCTCTGGAGAAAAGGGTGTGGAAAGGTACATTCAGCTCAGCTTCACAAACATATCCTAAGTGTTTTCTTAAGCTAGGTCTGTGCTGACAATCAGAGCATCCCAAAAACCAATAGTGAAGAAATGCTGGGCTCTTCGGGGGATTCAGAAACAACCAAACATAATGAGGGCTGGGATAGAAGTGCAGTGTATCTTACAAATGCCTAAGACATGCTGCCCCAGGCTAGGAGTGGGGATGCACAGGAGGTAGAGAGGACTGCCCAGAGGAAGCAACCTTGAGCAGGAGTTGGGTGTTGGTAAAGTTTGTGGTAGTACAGAGTAGGAATAGGAGATGAGAGAATTTCAGACAAAAGCACCTGCATGAACAAATCCACTGGGATGAGAACTAGTAGGAAGTTAAGGTGCCAAGAGAGAGCAGGGAGGCCAACTGGGCGGGAGCAGCTTATAGAGGGCTTTGGAGAGCTGATACCTAGCAGGCTAGAGTGGCTCCCAGTCCATAGGTAAACTACACAATCCATGGCTCGCTTATAAGGACAGATTTTAGTATGGCAGACCTCACATGGAGCTGAGACTATAGAGGACTGCACAATCAGCAATGCCCACTTTTGTAGCAATCCTTCAGGAATGACTTCAGTCTAAACCGTATAGACTGCAGGTGACAGGTGCTGTCCTACACACTTGATATAACTGTGCCCTCTTCTGTCTGCTTAAGAAGGCTTCCTGCATATGAGTGAGATGCCACCACAGGAATAGCTGAAAATTCTCTTTCTTCTGTTGATTTTAGTGCTGTCCCTCTGGAACCACAGGGTAACAGAACATGATGACAATTTCTCTCTCCCTTAGTCAGTAGCTAGGCCTTAGGCCACATGGTAAAACCATTCACATTTCACACTATACTGAGAATTATTTGTTCTTCTAGCCAGGCATTCTCTCTAACTCAACCCCACACACCTTGAAAGCAAACTGCACCATCTCACTCCCCTCCCCACTCTCAGAATTCCTCTCCAGCCCGCAACCCCCTCTGCGCATAGTGCCATAGCATACACCTGGTTGTGTAAAGTGGATGAAAACAACAACAGTGAGTGAATTGTAGCATGCGGGTCACTCAGAGCACCAAATGCTGAATTCACGGAAGCTGGCCCTTCCTGGGTGCTGAAGAGAAGAATGCACAGAGAAGGTAAGCAACCCTTGTTGCTCAGCATGTCAGCCATTTTTTTTTCATTTATTTTTATTTTATTAAAATACAAATGTCAATCAGACAGTTTCAAGACACCTTAACCATACACATTCGATGAATTAATACATTGCAAACTATTTTCATAATGTTTTGGTATTGTACAAGGTGCATACATGATATTATATTTACAGATATTATTTCAGCAGATATCTCTTATCAGTGAATTAAGAGTGTAGTTGCTTACTTATCTTATTTTTTTATAAAAATGAAGTATACATCGTGAGCCTATACCTGAACTATATCAAAAATTCAATAATTGTTTACCTAGTGAATGACCATAGTACTAAAAGCCGACATAATATCCTGTCCAACCACCATTAGTGCAGATCTTGCCTCTCATAGAATTATGTAGAAGCACAGTGTTATCTATCCCAACTGTACTGTCTATACACACACATCATGATTTTTTCTTTCTATAACCCTTCCTTTGTCTACATCTGTCAAAAGTGGGCACTCCATTGACATTCAACTAACTTAGGTGCTTGAACTCGACACCACAATCCAACACAGTCCAGCATTCTACAACCATAGTGAGTTATTCAAAGAAATTGTCGACCATTGAAATACTGAATGTCAATAGCTGGGCCTGATAGGAGGCGGGCCTAGGATCTCCTGCTTTGTAATTGTGGTTACCAGAACGGGGAAGAAAAAAGTCACTGAGCCTGATTTCTGCTTGTGAGAGAGTCCTCTCCTTGGCTAACAAGGACTAACTGTACCCAGGACAGATATTGTCACCGTGAGCTATTCCTTCAGTGCCTTCTCCCCTCAGAGTACTGGGGAACTTTTCCAAGTTTGTCAAAATTAGATTAGAGAACCGCTCTGCAGAGTGTGAGTCTAATTCTGGACAATGACACATGTTCTTGACAGTATCTAGCAGATCTCTTGTTCTCAATAAAGGCTGTTATTCATAGTAATAATAACAATCCCCCAGGCCCATAGTATAATTCCAGTCACACACAGTGGAATGTAGGGTACGACAGGATTTACTTGCTTCCCTATTCAGAGAATTCTGACGTAAGAGCGCTGAAAGAGCTTCCTTCATGAGTGCCTTAGATATAGTACCATTTCCCTGCAGTTTAGCTCATAAAGTCTTTACTGAGCTCTGAGGCCACATCAGACATTAAAGGGCACTTTGAAGGTGTGCGTGTAACCATCATCTTGGAGCTCTTTCATGCCTTAATTGCAGGATTTCCCCTTGCTGTAGTAATACTTCCCTGAAATGGATATAGGGGGGAAATTACATGAAAACTTGGTCTTGATCCTCAGCTATCACAGTAATCTTTATTATTCTTTCAGTCTCTCAGCTACAACTTTTAGTTTATCCTGAGTAACACACAGAAGAATCTGAGTGCAGGAAATAATTACAATAACACTAAAATAACATTTATTGAGATCTTTATGTGAGCTAGATACCTTATGCATTGTATTTCTCCTCTCTCTCTCTCTCTCTCATGTGTGCATATATGATTGTTTTCACTTGATTCACACAACAATCTGAGGAAGTAAGGATTTTTCTCATCTCTTTATAGAACTGAGAGGATAATTTTAGCAAAATCATGCTGTTGGTAAAGCACGGAATTGAAGTCCAACCTTGCTCCAGGTTCATCTGACGACAGTACTCCTGCATTAATCACTGCGATCAGTTCTGGATAAATTGCCTGAAGTTGCTTTCTTTGGCAAATCCTTAATAGTCAAAGGCTGGCTACTATAATATAAGGTGACTGGATCAGACTTAATCAGATAATTGATAGGATAGGGCATTGACTATAAATGGTTAGGAATCTTACATTTAGGATATTCATTGTTTCCTTGACTTAGGTTTGGGGGAGCTACTTACCCTTCTGGGAAGATGACCAAGCATATAGTAGAGGCAGTAGCTATTGAGTTGGCACTATGGGCTACTTCCTCAGAAGCAGAAGTCCACTGGGGACCTGAAACCCTAACCCTTGGCCATCACAGAT
>PVKA01004616.1:64687-97481 GCA_004027165.1 Ctenomys sociabilis
AAAAAAAAAAAAAAAAAAAAAAAAAAAAGAAATGAAGGACATGGAAAGAGAAGGTGGGTGACATAAAGTACTGACTTCAGTTTACCTCCTAGTCTAGTCAACAGCAGATAATTAACTCCTCTTTATTTTATTCTGGCAAGGACAGAACGATCCTCTCAAAGACACCATGCTGGCAGACAGTTGTATCAAAGCCAAGAAGGCAGAGAGGAATGTGCAAAGTGGAGAAAGAATTGTGCTAGGATAATTGATTTTTTTTACCTTAAAATAGTGAAAGAAGAAATAGTAGATAGAAAAACAGTGATGAATAGAAATTTTAAATTCAGCAAAATATTGAGAGGTCCTGATGAATTACCTTAGGAGAACTGATTAATACCTATACTAAGGAAAGTTCTGTTTATGATAATTCTCCCATTTCTTTATTGTTCTCACCATGTGTTAGTAAATTTATGAGGCGATAGAGTTGAAGAAACCTAGAGGTCAATCCAACTCAGCCCCTATTTTTACGTAAGATAGGAGAGGCCCAGAGAGGTTCAGAAATAGTAAGAACAGAGCACCAAGTTGAGTATTTTCCACATGCAAAGCACTTCACAACTATACATTCTAATCCTCCCTTTAACTCTGCTTTGAGAGCAGTATTGTCCCATTTCACAGAGGGTAAAACCGAATCTTAGAGGTTAGACTGTTTGTACAAAGTCTCACAACAAGCAAATGCTGCATAACAGACTTGAATATGGTTCACTTGGGCCCATGTTCTTTGTTTCTCTGAAAAGGAAATGAAAAATTAAAGGTCCTAGGACAGATAGATTACGATGACTCTGTGAGCAGAAGTGCAGTTTCAGCTCGTGAGTAAGGCTTTTCTCACTTTGCCTATTCCCTTGAGAGGTCCAGAGTGCCTCCTTTTAGCTTCTGTTGTTTGCTGGCTGATGGTTACATATGCTGTTCTTCCAAGTAATCATTACACTAGGGGCTGCAATCCCCAATGGTCAGGATTCCCAGACTCTCCAGCATCTGCTACCATTTGGCCAGAACTCACATATAGAAAGTTATTTCCTTTTTTAGCCAGTAAGCGCTCTTGGCTGCAGCAGTGTCTAGCCCTGGGTTCTCAGCTGCCCAAACAGCAGGCTCTGGTGTCCCATTGATGTCACATTATAAGCAGGAACAAAAGAAACAGTATTGTCATTGGTGGTTCTCATGGAGACAGAAGAGCACAGACCCTGCTGGCAATGCTCTCAGGTTGCATGACCTTAGGCAAATCATTTAACCTCTCAGTTTCTAACTCATCTGAAAAAAATTGGGACTGGATATTTATGGGGATTAGAGAATATGTGAATATATGGAAGTGCCTAGAAGCATACCTGGTGCATAAAAGACACTCCTTAATGTTAGTACCTTGGGTCTGACTTTTCCTATAAAAATTCTCAGACATGATCCAACTATCCAGCTGGATGCAGATTTTAAGAGTGCAACAGGCTGGTTAGTGACCTGGCAAGGATCAACATGTGTCACCAGGTACAGGAAGGTGATTATCACAGATAGAAAAAAATGAGCAATGAGAAAGACATTTGTTTATCACAGATTAGTCAGTTCACTAGGCCTGAAGACCTTCTGGTCAGGGCTAGAGAAGCAGGGAGGTGCAAGGCCTGCTTAGATCAGCCCCTCTCATTCCAGAGACAGGTCCAACCTGCTTCTAACATATTTCAATTCAGGCTCCTAGCCTAAGCATACGTCATGGTATTATTCCTCTCTGAGAAACTGTGGCACTTTTAAATCTGATCAAAAGCCAAAGGCACAACCACAAAAGAAGTTGGAAATAGGTTCAATTCTCTTTGAAAGAGAAAGAGGAAGTTGTGTACTCTGTGATCTCAGGAGTAGGGTAAGGCTTACCCTACTCCTGAGATTGTAGAGGTCAGGTTGTTGACCTCTAACAACCCTGGCCCTTCTGAGAAGTTTTCTGTCATGCAGTTTCCAAGTTCTGTACAGTGCAGTTTCTGGAGTGAGGTTCTGCAAGTTCTCTGTGAAGATGCAACATAGGGCTGAGCGTGAAGCTCAGTGGTAGAGTACCTGCCTAGCAAGTGTAAAGCCCTGGGCTCAATCCCCATTACCAAAAACAAAACAAAAAAGGTAAGGAATTGGAAAAAAAAATGCGGTGTTTACCATTTCATGAGTGAACGTCTTTCCAGTTCTAGTTCTATCCTTGTGGCTTTATATAAGGGACATGCTTGGGACCACTCTGAACCTTAGTGTCATCATGCATAAGACACAGCAACTGGACAGGATGGTTGCAGAGACCCTTCCAATTCTAAGTTAGAGCACCTGGGTGGTTTGTGCTTGTCCAGTCATGATAGTATAGCACGTTACTGGCAGAGTCTAGAAACAAATCTGTGTTTTCTGTCTTCCAGCTTAGAAGAGGTTACCAAAAGTGGTGCCAGAAAAAATTCTATAGTCAGAAAAATCAAGCATTATTTCTCAGAATTATGTCGTGGCTAGCTTTCCCTCTCGAAAGGACTTTACATCAAATATGATGCAATTCAAAGAATCGTGGGCTGAGGACAAGGTAACATGGATTGTGTATGCTAAGTGACAACCATTTTTCAAACTACCAGGTTAGGGATGTAGCTCAGTGGCACTACACCCCCAAGAGACATTCTCCAGCAAGATATCTCTGGAGATACCTAGCACTTACCTGGCACGTGCATAGGCCCTGCCACACATCTAAAAAATATTTAGTCCTTATAAAAACTTATAGGAAGATCCTATTAACCTTGTTAACATGTGAAGAAACTGAAGAGTGGAGCCATTAAATATTTTTCCTCACATTCACAGCAATCAAATGTGAGACCAAATGCCCAGACTCTCTTGCCCTAAAGTGGAATTGAATATCTATGACTCCCTGTGCTACTTCAATACCTCCAGTTCTGTGACTTTAGGGCTCCCTTTTCTTATGGAAGTGAATGGATTGACTGAATTCTTTCCCATTGTTTGCTATCAGAAAAAAAAAATTATTCACAAAGTGGCACCAAGCTGTCATTCACCAGAGGTCAGTCACTCCCAACAATAGAAAGGAAGCCAACTTCTCTTTTAGGAGCCCTGAGGCTTTCCAGGAAAATGGGCTTTCTTTTCCCCCTTTGGCCAGACCAGCTCTTGAGCCCAAGAAGATGCCTATGGGAGCTGGTTCAGAAGAACACTGGGGAAATCCCTATGGATCAGTCCTTCCTGCCACAGGACCAGAGCTTGGCCTTGGATCTTTCCAACTCTAAGGACTGCAGGTCTTCTGGTTCCTGCCCTGGCTGACCCATGCACACAGGCCTCTGTCTTATTTTAATTGGTTGTGTCCAGAAATGGGACCCAAAAGTACCAAGAAGACCAGAAGGCATTGTGATAGCCTCCTGGCTACAAGCGCCTCAGCCCCTCTACTGCTTGTGGCCCCTGTCAGCCAGCAGAGATAAGGAGGAGCAGATGGGGGTCACTGCCAAAGGATAGGATTGCAGAGATGCTCAAATGGAAGAATCAGAGAGGGGTGGGGAGAAGCAGACCCTGGGGAACAGCCATGGTGGGGGTGAGAAGAGCTCTAGGTATGAGTGAGAGCAAGAGAGTCTCTTGATTGAAGTATCTTGACTCAGTCTTTTCCAGAAAATCACCTCCTTTTCTAGGTATTATTTTCCTTATTGTCAAAAGAAGCAGTTGGTTGACCAGTAGGTCTCATGTCCTAGGACCTGGGCCAGTGCTAAGAAGAGATCAGAAGTGAGGCATCCAGGAGATATGAGCAGTGAACAGTTTTAGGAGCCCAGCAAGGTAAGCTCTGGAGTTGCAAGGCGGTGGCAAGTCAGGGCAACCTGATTTTGCCACCAACGAGGCTCTCTGCATGTCCTGCATCTGGCTGAGGAAAGCTCAAAGGATCTAGCTCATAAGCCAGAGAATACCCTGTAGGGACTCCGCATACTGCAGCCATTGGTACTCATCGATGATCGCTGTTAAGTGAGGAAAAGAGTTGGCGGGACAACTGGAGGAGCAGAGTCCTAACACCTTTGCTGCTCTGTAGTACCTGACAAGAAAAGGTCAAGCTTGTCCCTAGAGAGCACTCATTCAGTCTCTGGGCTGGGTGGTATAGTGGGCGCAGTGTGTGGAGATGAGGGCCATTTGGCCAACAGGTATGAAATTCAGGCTGGGATGCCTCTACCCACACCACCATACAAACGGCTTCCAACACTAGCCATCGTCTCTTCTGTGCTAAGTTTCTTCCAATTTGGGGTCTCCTGAGTGCCTTCCCGGTGGTCTCCATACTGCCTTTGCCTCTCCCAAGCCAATCACATCATGTTGTGCCAGAGTTCTGTTCAAGAAACATATGCCCCAGGGGCGTGCGGAGTAAGAACCAGGAATCCTTTTATTATGGTAGGCTCCTGGGAAAGGGAATAAAGAAAAAACTGAAGAAGGGCCAGTGAGATAGTTCAGCAAACTAAGCGCCTGTTTAGGCAAAAGCAGGGATCGGGGTTCGATCTCCAGTACCTCATACCATGCTGGCCCCACCCCTGTGTGTGCTGAGCCAGCAATGGAGTCTGGGCATGGTGGCACACAACTGTAAAACCCAGCACTGGGGAGGCTGAAAACAGGAGGATCACTATGAGTCTGAGCTGCACAGTGAGACCAAATATATAAAATAAAATAAAATAAAAAAAAAAAACTAAAGAAAGGAACAGACTGCACAAGGCTATGAATTGAGACCCTTGTGTCAGGCATCCCAGTCATGTCTGAGCCTGTGAGATTACAGCTCACAGTAATGTTAGTACTGAATGGATGCAGAGGGACCCTCTACTCCATACCTAGATAAGGGAATTGAGGCCCAGCAGGGACAGTGTCCAGTCAAAAGTCATAAAGCCACTAGAGGACCAACCCAAGTGCCCCATCCCAAGCCTGGGTCTTATTGCTGCATGCTCAGAAGACACCAAGGAGATGACAGAAACCTCTCTGCCTGTGTCTTCGAGCTCACCCTGAAGCCAGGTTCACCTCTCCTGGGCAGCCTGTCTGAGTCACGTCAGTCTCTTTTATCGGCTCCGAGAGGCAGTCTGGATTCTCCTGTGTTACCACTCACTGCACAGTGAGGATGTGATACTCTGCAGAAAACTAAGTAGAGAATATTTTTAAACCATCCAGCATGCCTTGGAAAGAAAAAAAAGTTCAGAACACTCCCTTAGATGCTGCAGAAAGCATTTCAGAAAAGATTCCATGCCTAAAGGAAACATCATAAAACAATGTCTTTTTTTAAAGGGCTAATTCCCTCTTACTAAAAGTTCTTGGAATTGGACCCCTGACCACTTCTAAGATTCCCGCAAGGACAAATCCACAGGCACAGACTCTAGCCCTGAGGGTTCCCCTACTCAGATTTCCTCAGCTCCTTATAAATCAAGTAAGTCGTGTACCTGCCATTTCACTAAACTTCCTACCCTTTGTATATCCAAACACCATTATTACAAGAAATAGTGAGAGAGGCAAGGGACAAACTCTCAAAGAGATACACAGAGAAATAGCTTTGTTTTTATTCGGCCTCTGAAGTCAAGTCTCTCCTGGCCACTTCCTATTGACTTCTAGTTTCACTCTTAAAGTTCAAGTCCACCCTTACCTGCTTCTTCTCCTCCTCCCTGGAATTTCTGTTGGCTTCTCCACGCTCTGGCAGCCTCTTCAACTGCCTGGTGTTATCTGCTCTTGAGCCTGTCACTTGTTCCTCTTCCACTCTCTTTTTAATCCGTATCTGTGGCCTTCCCTCCTCCCACTTCTTCCTCCCCCTTTCTCTCCACCCCTTTCCTTTCCTGGTCTCTCCCCACCCCCCTTTTTGCACTCTTAGAATCTTTGCTCTCATTTTAAGGGAATCCTTCCACCTATGTCCTGAGCCCCTCCTCCTCAAGCCCTTTCCAGAGCCCCCTCCTCCCAGCTGCTCTGCCCCCGTCGCTGTCCCAGTCACAACAGTCAGTCCCCTGCGTACCGATCCTTGCCCCCTTCCTTGAGCTGGCCGTGCACCGCCTCCCTGAGTCTTTCCCACCCAGCCTTCTGCGGAGCCTCTTCAAAGTCTTCAAGCCGCAGCTTTCCTCAAGCCTCTGCAGGAAGATTGGTAGTGCCCAAGAGAACTCTTTTCCCACCCTTTTCCTCTCACCAGAGAAGGGTGTTCACTCACACAACAAGCTCTTTGGGGACCTCTATTATGTCCACCTCAGTGAGCTGAGCACCTGCCAGCACAGGAAAACATGTTCTCACAAATCACAATCATTCTGTACCCAAAACAGGGACTGGAGTAGCCAGAAAGGAAAAGGGCCTTGACCTCTCAGTTCCAAATGGTTGAGAGGGTATTCCCTGCCACCTAGGACATTCTTTCCCCCTTTTCTTCAAACAAGAAGACAGTACTTTCTATGCACCAGGAACTGGACTAGGGCCTATTTTTATCTCACTTAAGCATTTCAGTTCCTAAATCTGAGACGTAATCATTTTTGCCTTTCACATCTGAGGAAACTGAGAATCAGAGAAATCCAGTAATATGATAATGGTAGCCCAGTGAGCAAGTGGCAGAATTAGGGTCAGAAGTGTTGGCTAAGGGGCCTGCCAGATAGCTCAGCAGATTAAAGTGCCTGCTTAGGCAGAGGCAGGGACCGGGGTTTGATCCCCAGCTTGCTGTGCCAGCCCAGCCTCCCGGGCATGCTGAGGTGATTGAGAGTGGGCCTGATGGCACGCACCTATAATCCCAGTGTGTGGGAGGCTGAAAACAGGAGAATTACTACCAGTCCTATCTATGTAGTGAGACCCTGCAGACCTTATACTAAACACATTTTAAAAAAAAGAAAGAAAGAAAGAAAGAAATTTTAGCTAATGCCAAAATTTAGCCCTTTGCTCTTCCCTTTGAAGTACATACAGGCCTCTCAATTTGAACTGAACTGCTGAAGGAGTAAAGTCATCTTTGTTAGATTACATGTCACTACTGCCAAAAATCAGCAAATTCAGGAACTGGGGTACACCTCTCCTGAAGTCCCCTCCTCAGTCTTGTTCTTCCAGCTCCTCAGCTTAAGTCTTAAGCCACAGGCCCAGCCAGGGTGCAATAAATATCAACAAAAGAGGTCACTATGAGTAGACTGAGAACAGGCGAACTGAGGACTAGTTGTGCACAAACTATGGCAGCTGAGAGAAAGCCTCAGAGATCATCCAGAGCAACAGGAAGACGGTTACAGAGAGTCAAGCCTATTTGTCACCTCGTAGTAAGAAGCATGCAGTAGCCACATTGGGCCTGCTTCTTGTTGTTCCACATCATCACTGGAAACAAGCTTTCCCCATACAGTACTAACACAAATATTGCAAAATTCTGCAAGCCTTTTTCTTGAATGGGTTGTACTTTCCATAGGTGAATAAGCTTAAAATCAGCATGAAGAGAGAGAACACAGGGCCATTTTTCCTATGTCATTGAGGCAACAGCACAAGAAGAAAAAATCTCGGGAGTCTTCATTCTTCAGCCAGTTTCCCTCTTTTCTCTATGCAGCATCACAGAAGTGTCTGAGGCAGCTGGCCTGGGTTTGAATCCTGACCCGGTGTAGAGCTGTGTGACTCTGGGCATGTCAACTTCCATGCAGTTCTGTGTCTCTGGCTGAAGGTGGAGATAATAGTATCTGCCTCATAGGCTGTCGTGAGGATGAGCGAGGACGCAAGCTCTGGAATATGGAAGCCTGTGTACAACACAGTGCAAGACCGTCTTCCTTCCTGCTTGGACTTACCATGGCTAAGACAGAATTCCATCCATGAAACCAGCAAAAAGCATGGGCCAAACAAAGTTTCTTTTCCAAAACAAAGATTGTCCCCACACTTTCTCATAGCTCCTACATCCCAGCTACACTACACAATTAGGTACCTTATTACCTCTATCTAGGAAAAAGCCAGTTCAAGCAGCTGGGCATTGCAGCACACACCTTTAGTCCAGCACTCTTAGACTAAGAGAGGAAGATCACATCTATTCAAGGGCTGTTTGGGCAACACAGAGAGTCCAAGACCAGCCTGAACCACATAGTGAAGCTCTGTTTCAAAAATCCAGCCCAAAATATGAAAGTAAAATTCTTGGTTGGAAGGTGTTCTAAAAGTGAGGGCTTTAATAGAATATGAATTCATAAATCATTGCACTGCCAGAGGAGAGACTAACAGTCAATTATCAATTCCTAGGTCATTGGCAATAATGGAACAAGGCCATTTTCCTCTGCAGATCAGGAGACTCACTACTCTGGAGGGAGAGTAAATGACTTGCAGATAAAGAATAAAGCCAGAGGCAATCAAGGAAGCCTGCCTCGGAGCAGGATGCCTGAGGTCTCCTGTATCTGGGCCTCTGCTCAGTGTTGCATGTAGGACAGAGTGTATTTGGGTGGCCCCCAGCTAAACTGCTCTGGAGAGGACTTCGGAAGTATGATTTCTTACTTGATTCCCTCACAAGCTGAGGCAAGGGTTCTGACAAGTTAAATAAAGTGTTGCTTGGGTTATAGATGTAGAATGATTCTCCACAGGGGCAATTTTGACTGTCACCAAAAAGGATACTGTAGGAGCCTGTGAGATAGCTCAGCAGCATAAGCATCTGCCTGGCAAGTGGAAGATCATGAGTTTGATCCTAGGTACTTCAACCAAAAAAAAAGATACTGTAATCTGACATATGATGCCCCAGAACAGAAGTTATGACCAGGTACAGGGGTAGAACTGAAGTACTAATATACCTTCTCCTTCATCCTCACATTTAGAACTAAAAAAAACTAGAAAGAGTTATTGGGTATGTGTTTCACACATAAAAAATGGGATTTCAGGGACACAGAGATAGTTCAATGGTCTAAGTGCCTGCCTAGGCAAGCACAAAGACCCCAGTTTGATCCCCTGTACTACATGCTGTGCTAGCCCCAGTGAGCCTGCCATCAAGACTGGGTGTGATGGTGTACATAATCCCAGCCCTGGGGAGGCTGAAATTGGAGGATCGCTAGGAGTCTGGGCTGCATAGTGAGACCGTATACCAAATATATACAAAAAAAGTTTAAATGATATTTCAAAATAAACTTTATTAAATATTTATTATGTCCCAAGATTTGTGCTACACACGTTTCATATTCTTTTACTTTGAAATAAAAAAACAGAGTAACAACTTTATAAATACCATCGGAGTTATATACGAACATCTGGATCTCAATAAGGATTCACTGGCCATTCCTGTGAGCTCAGTCTGTGCTAAATGGAAAGAAACAAAGACCACAGAGAGGTGATGAATTTGTTGCATAAAGGGATTATAATTAGTATAAATATAATATTATATATGTATTTGCATCCATAATAATGTTATATAATAAAGTGCCAAATTACATGAGCAAAAGATCATTTGGGAAATAGATTCATGTTGAGTGACACATTTATTTGCTATGCTGAAGAGGAAGGGTCAGGAACATATACTAGGTAATTTCATCTCATAACACTACAAGATACGTAAGGTTATGTCCATTTTTTGTTAAAGACAACCCAGATTCAGAGAGGTTGAGCAAGTTGTCTGGACTACTCAGTAATTAGAGGAAAGGTCTGCCAGATGTAGAAGAAATTCTCATGAAACCCACCAGCCTATGAGAGAGAAGATGCAGAGTTTGAAAAAGAGCAGACGCACCTCCAAGTAGCACAAGAATGAGCCCAGGAGACTCCTCAAAAGAGTAGGATTAGAAATCCCATTCAAGCCGGCTATCCCCCTACTTGGAATTTTCCCAAAGGAACTGAAAACATTGTATCATAGTGATATATGTGTACCTATGTTTATAGCAGCTCAATGTATGATAGCAAAATCTTGGAAACAACCAAGATGTCCATCACATGAGGAATGGTTGAAAAAGATGTGGTATTTCTATACAATAAGTTTGAAGTATTTATACTGAAGTGGATGCCACTTGAACACATACTCATAAGTGAAATAAACTAGACACACATGTGTAAATATCGTATAGTCTCCCGAGTATAACAAGCGAAAAGCAGAAATACAAAAGGAAACGTACAACAAGTAAAATCAATTGAGTCAGATAAGGGAAAGTGAATGGCATATGCTGCAGGATACTAATCAGCTTTTCTTCTGGATGGTTAACAACCTAAGTTCACAAGTCAGAGTTGGAGAAATAGAAGAGCCACAAGGCCAGCCAACATTTTGGCCCTAGCCTTTCAAGGTCAGCAAAGACTCAGGAGAACCTGTACTGCAACATCATGAAACTCAGGTGAGCTCCAAATTTTCTGAACAAGGAGATTATGGAGCCACGGAGGAAAGAGATTGAAGTTCTATAGTGTGCCTGGGGAGAGTCACATGAAGAGAAAACTTTCAAGCTCTCACGGAGAGCAAACTGGTCAAGCATTGGCCGTGACTCATCCACATGGATGACACAGACAAAGGAACTACAGAATAATGTACAGGACTACAAGATAAACCCAGAGAGGACTTCACTGACCACATAGGAAATATAAAGTTCATGTGTTGGTATATAAGTCTTGATCTATCTAGGTCTTAACCATCCAGCAGAAAAGTATAAAAATGAAGTTTACATCGTGGGGCCATAATATTAAGCTGAGCTGTAAATGGCTATGGTCGACAACTTCTTTGAATAACTCCCTATGGTTGCAGAATGCTGGACTGTGATGGATTGTGGTGTTGAGCTCAAGCACCTAAGTTAGTTGAATGACAATGGAGTGCCCACCTTTGACAGGTGTAGACAAAGGAAGGGGTGTAGAAAGAAAAAATCATGATGTGTGTGTATAGACAGTACAGTTGGGATAGATAACGCTGTGCTTCTACATAATTCTATGAGAGGCAAGATCTGCACTAATGGTGGTTGGACAGGATATTATGTCAGCTTCTAGTACTACAGTCATCCACTAGGAAAATGATTATTGAATTTTTGATATAATTCAGGTATAAAAAAATAAGATAAGTAAGCAGCCACACTCTTAATTCACTGATAAGAGATATCTGCTAAAATAATGTCTGTAAATATAATATCATGTATGCACCTTGTCCAATACCAAAACATTATGAAAACAGTTTGCAATGTATTAATTTATCGAATCTGTATTGTTAAGGTGTCTTGAAACTGTCTGATTGACATTTGTAGTTCAATAAAATAAAAAAATTAAAAAATAAAATTAAAAAAATTAAAAAAAAAAAAAAGGAATGAGCCCAGACCTAGAGGAAAGGCTGTACTGGGACATGATTCTGAAGGTGGTTCAATTCTTCCTTCCTTCCTTCCTCCTTTCCTTCCTTCCTTCCTTCCTTCCTTTCTTTTTTACATTTTATGTAGTTGGTAGAGGGTATCACTATACAGCTCAGAGTAGTAATGATCCTCCTGTTTTCAACCTCTCCAGAGCTGGGACTACAGGTGTGTGCATGCACTGCCACACCCAGAATCGAGCCCTAGTCCCTGCGCTTGCCAAAGCAGGCACTTAGTCCGCTGATCTGTCTCACCAGCTCAGCTCAGTTATTTCTGACATCTCTAAGAAGAGGCACAGTCATCTTCTCTACAAGTCTTTTAATGATGGCATCTTGATAATTACTTTTTCTTTTTTTCTTTCTCTTTAGAGGCTAGGAGGCAAATGAGAACTTTTCATGTCTTCCTCTACCCAGTAAATCTCATACAAGTTTTCTTCCCAAGATACTGCTGTCCAGATGTTTTAACAGCTACCTCCTTTCCAGCCTACACATGCAAATAATCTCTGTTAACATCTAATTGCAAGAGCAACGAGTCCCCAGTACCTCATTGGAGTGTGTTCGTAGATAATTGGTGCCGTAGTTCGTGGGCTGAGGCCGCTCTTCTGTGCTATTGAGATGCACATGTGGCAAGCATACCCAGTCCCTTTAAGATTTTTACATTCCAGATTGTGGCTAAAAAGGGCAAGAACAATCTGTTCCAAGAAGCAGAAAGAAAAAGAAATAAAATTTCCTCATTCCTAGTGCTTCAGTCTGTGAATACACCCTTGTCACATCTCAAGTCTTAATCCTAAAGTCAAGAGCAAGGTCATCTCCAGACCTCTTCTTGGGCTTATGGCAGACAGCATCATCTTGGATGCCTCTGTGGTAGGCTTGGGCTGTGCAGGAGAAACTCAGCAGATGGCAAGACTGACTCTTTTCCATTGAAGTCAGAACATGAAGTAGGAACTGCGTTCAGGCTCATTGAAAGTTCCAGAAATGAAGATATCACCTTATAAGAACTGACTATAGTGGTGCATGCTATAAGCCCAGCACTTGAGAGGCTGAGGCAGGGGGATCACCATGAGTTTGAGGCCAGCGTGGACAACAAAAACATCATTTTGAAAAAGTCCATGAGATTAAATCTACTTCCAAAGAAAGCCCTGGGGAATCTTTTCTTGAAGCAAAAAGAGACTGTCAACTCTTCCAAGAACTTCCAAGAGAAGAGTTTCTGGCAGAAGGAATATTTGGAGATAACTTCCCACTACTAGTCCTAATCCAACCCCAGCTTTGGAACATGGAAAAGGGAGAGAAAATCGACAGAGATTTTTCACTTAAAATCCACATCCAGTGAATTTCAAGTGTAGATTCTTAAGGAAAAGACTCAGTTCTTGGGGATAGACTGAAGTCTGCTAGTTCAGGGACAGGCGACCTCTCATGGTGTCTGTATAACCTCTTTTCTTAGTTTAGAAGATCTCAGAGGAAATCCCAACCATATTTCTCTACTTATTATGTGATTCTGGCAAGTCACTGAACCTCACCCTTTTTTTTTTTGTCTTTATTTATTTATTTTATTAATTCTATTGAGAAGCAAATATCAATGAGAGATGTTTGGACAGTTTCAATAATTAATACATTACATATTGTTATCTTCTTAGTGGTTATTCATAGTATTAGATGCAGACATGATATCCTGTCCAAACACTATTAGTACAAATTTTTCTTCTCATTGAATTAAGAGAAAGTATCTGTACCTCACCCTTTTTTTTTTACCATTAAATGATCATAATAATACCATCTTGACAGATTTAACCTTTTTACACTATGCTCCTTAGTTGTTATTATGTACTCTAAGATAATAGAGAGATCTAAGGAGAGGAGATCTCAGGTGAGAGGGACAGACAGGTAGTTAGACCTAAGTAGGCCTGAGGGACAAGGGTGGTAAGGGAGGGTCCACATAGCACGTGTTGCCAGTTGAGTAAAGAAAGACAATGTCGTATAACACATTTATAGTCATTTGTCAGGTCTCAGATTCAAGGCAGTCTCACTGAGCATGACATTGTAAGGTTATGTTCGCTGTGCACAATCCTCTGCCAATGTGCCTACCTCCCAATGATACCAGGAAGGGAATGTTGTTTAACTCCCTCCTGCTTTGGGCTGGGACCTGGTTTAAATTAACAACTTATCTTTTTCAGATTTTCTTTCATAATTCCGTATGTGATTAAAGCTCCCAGGGAAACACCGATCATCTAAAAAAGACAAGAAGACATTTTACAGTTCTAAAAGAAGTTCTAATTAATGTAGTTGAAAAGCATGATTATCTTAGTTCTTAGAACCCTAGAAGTAACTTTTGTGTGTAAAAAAAAAAAGTCAGCAAAATTTATAATAGCTAAATTGTGGAAATCACTGGCTGTGGTGACCCTGGCCTATAATCCCAGAACTCACGAGGTTGAGGCAGGAGAATTGCCATGAGTTCAAGGCCAGCCTGAATGGTACAGTGGGTTTAAGACAAGCCTAGACTACACATAAAGATTCTGTCTCAAAAAAAAAAATGAAAAAATAAAATAAAATAAAATAAAAAAATTAAAAAAATAAAAAATAAAAAAATGAAGGGGGCTGGCAAGATAGCTCAGCGGTCTAGAGCGCCTCTCAGGGACCACGGTTCGAGCCCCAGCACCACATGCCATGCCAGCCCCTCCCCACAGGGCCGGCTGAGCTCACCCCCCACCCCTGCAAAAAAAAAAAAAAGAATCCATGATGTGTAGCGAGACACTGTAATAAATAAAGGAATTTAAAAAAAAAAATGAAGGAAGAAAGGAAAGAAGAAAGAAAGAGGAAGCAGCCCATACTTCCATTAACACACAAATGAGGGCCCACCATATAGGTCTGGGATTAAAGCACCTGCAAGCAGGCACAGGGGTCAGGGGTTCATTCCCCAGGTCTGCCATGCCGGCCCATCCCCAGGGCTTGCTGAGATGGCAATTGAGACTTAGCATGGTGGCACATGCCTGTAATCCCAGCTGTTAGGAAGCTGTAAACAGGCAGATCACTATGAGTCCGATCTAGTAGTGAGATTGTGAACACCCTGTGGACCCTTCCTTCAAATACAAACAAACAAACAAACATTAACACAAAATGGTTTAAAAATGCTGTACTGTCCTGCCAGAAAGAAAGATTAGATCAAATTAAGAAAACAGGCACACTTTGAGGCCATCATGTTGAGAAATAAACCAGACACACAAGCTAAATATCTCTTCTATAAGAAACTCAAATTTAAAGACTCCCAAAAAAAATATAATAATAGGATGTAGGGAGTTAGATCTTTCTCAGATGGAAAAGAATCCAGAAGAAATGGAGGAAGAGGAAAGAAGAAGAGAAAGGGGATGAGAACAAGGAATACATGAGTTATGTACATGTACTAATGCACGAGGGGAATAAACATTATGTACTGCAAACATGTACAGTAAAGCCTTGATTTATGAGCATAATTCATTCCAGAAGCAAGCTTGTAAGCCAAAGCACTTGTATATCAAAGGGACTCTCTATAAGAAATAATGGAAACCCAGATCCGTCAGTCCACAGGCTTAAATATATTCATATAAAAAAGATTATAATGCTGTAATATCATGCAAAATAATAAGGAAAATACAAAATGTAAAGAAAAACTCATTAACCTATATTTACCTTTGAAATCCTCCATGCCACCAAGGGAAGCAGAAGGAGAGGCACGGTGGATGTGAAGTGACTTGCACTGCAACTAAGGGGATCCCTGCTACCTCCTGGCTCCATGGATTCTTTCCTTTCATGTGACTTTAACAGGGAACCTATCAAGTGACACATTTGCCTCCTGTTGAGGATTTCACAGAATTGTGATATTTCATTATCATTCAGCAGACTCACTGCTTGCGCCTCTGCAGCCTTGTTGAAGTGCTGTGTTTATACCAAATGTTGCACCACTTCCCACATTTTAGACATCTCCTTAATCTCATTTGAAGTGATATTCCTCCACTCTTTTCTCCTCCTCCTCTGCAGTCAAGAATTCCTCTGCAACCTCTTCTGTTGGAAAACAGTCACAATCCCACAGAGAGAGAGAGAAAACCTTTGGCCCAGTTGTGATAAAACACTCTTTCTATCACACATGCAGCTAGTATTACAAGACACTGCTTTATTATCAAGTTAAAATTTATTAGAAATGTTTGATCATCTTGTGTGATACTCCCAAAACAAGTATCTTGCAACCCAACACTGTACTGTACTAATAATTTCTTTATAATTCTAAATTTAAAATGTATCCAAACTTGTGCTCAATGCAAATGCCCTCATGCCTTCCTGGTGAAATGAAACACTCTTTCTATCAGCTTTACTTTTACTATACTTTCGCATGGTCTATGTGTTTCGGCTAAATTCTTTCATGAAAGACACAAAGAACTGAAGACCAAGGAAGTGAGGGGCTAGTTCCTTATTTCATCAGCACTGGGCTTCCTGGTCATGAAACTATCAGAGGTAGTTCTTTTCATTCGTACAGTGTTATGCAAACCCCCTATAGCTGCTTGCCCACCATCTTTTTAGGTTTCTCTTCAACCTCTTAAATAAAGGCATTCTTTGAGAACATTGTGCTCCTGAGCTGACCAGCTCAGCGCCAGTGCTTCAATTTGTAAAGAAGGAATTCCGAGGCTATCTGAAAAGGAAGTCAAATTGTTTTCGGAAAACAATAGTGAAGTAACTACAAGTCATTGGCTTCCTCTCTGGGGCCTGAAATCAAGTTTGCCTGGGTAGCTGAAAGGACTGTTAGCACTGTTTACTTAAAGACCTCTGGACAAGACTCATAAATTAATTCCTGTGCATGACTTTCTGGAATGAGAGGAGGTGAGTCATGGAAGTGGGAAAATGCCTAAGAGTGGCAAAGAGATTCCTGTTCATTCCTGAGATGCTGATCTGCCTTATGTGATAATCAGGTTGATGGTTTTTATTTAGACACATCTGCACTCTGAGATGGTCCTTACTGAGTCTTTTCCCAGACAAAAAAACCCAAAGAACAAAACAAATAAAAAAATCCTATTTCTTAGTTACTTCTTTCATTACTGAAACAAAATATCCAACACTCAAAGATAAAAGGTGAAAGATTTATTTAGCTCACAGTTTGAGGTTTTACTCCTTAATCATCTAGCTTCAAGGTACGGTGCATGGCAGAGGGGCAACCATTCATGGTGATGGAAGACAGCAAAAGCAACAAGAGCAAAAGGGGGAAACAAACCTCTTCCTGTCCCATTTATCTCATCCAGACTACTGGGATTAAGGTGGTGCCAATCCAATCAGTGGACTGATACAGCAGTCATCTACCCTTAATCCCAGTACCCTTAATCCCAGCACTGTATGAATCAATCACATACTGTAGACTCAGTCACCTCTTAAAAAAAAAAACAACCTATGCCTTCATGAGGGTTTGGGGGGACATCTAGAGACAAACCATAAGTTTCCATATTCTCTCTTGAAGGCCTCTAGAAAGCTAAGTGCTTCTCAGACAGTTGCTCTAGAAATTAGTGTCTGAACAGGAATTTCCTCAGTGACAGACCAAAGTTAGCATGTTTTCTTAGAGAAGTACCTCAGTTCCATCAGATAGCAAGGAACCATAGATTTAAGAACATAAGAGCTTGAAGAAAACTTGAAGATCAGCTGGACCCGATGAGGACACTGAAGCCCAGAGAAGACAAGCCATTTGCCTAAGGCCAGGAGCAGAAATCAAATTCTCCTAAAGAATCAAGGAAACATGGGGATTTCCCTTAATGTTAAATGGGCCAGGTAATTGGTAAGAGCTCCTACTTGTGTGCTAAAGCACTAGCTGAAAGACCCTGAAACTTAACTTACTAAAACTATTTAAAAAGACATTATTTCTTGACTTTTTGAAGTCTTAAAACTATTACCAGGCTGGGTCTGAAGGTCTCTGAGGCTTGAAATAGTGAATTAAACTCAGTAAAAGTCTGTAGTATAAGTTTGACTCCCATCATTGAAAACCGTTTTAGGACAGGCCAGTAAGAGGGTTTATTGGAGATGTAGAGTACAGGTGCTCAGGGAAAGGAGATGTATTATGAGCCAGAGCTGGATATACATAAACACCTTTGTAAGATGTGTAATCTAGTACTGATGTAGGAAAAAATACCAATCCGAACCTTTCAGAGGTCAAATGTGCAGAGCTCATGGTCTCACAACACTAAGGAATGCAGTTGTGAACCAAAGGAGGAGAGTTTAACTGCAAATATGGATAAGAGAATAGCTCCTGGATTTCCAGAAGAGGTCCCTACTTGGTGGCTACTGAGATTCTTTGTCAGGGGTGATTTATATGGCAAAATCATTATGGGGATACAACATGGGCCAGACTATAATCAACCTATAGGATTACAAATATAATTGCTTGGCTAATATTGATCAATAGGGAAATGAGTCACATAGCAAGGGCACATGAAACAATCAAAGGAATTCTTAGAAATGGAGGGGAATATAGATACAGATGTTCTGGTCACACAACCTATATGTCTGGTGTCTTGCTGGGCCCATTAGACCAGGTGGTGCTAATTACAATATAATCTAAAGTGGCTGCCTGTTTCTAGGAAATTATGCAGGGCTTGTTATGGCTTTTCCATCTCTTCAGATTTGCCTCTAGCTACTACCACAACTGACAGGCATTAAGGCAGGCATGATGGGAAACCACAAAAGAAAAACAAAGCCATGTCCATTTGCATCACCCATCATGAGAGAAGTGACCACACCATTCACATCAGCCATGACCACTCAAAGAAGTACAACCATACTGCCTCTGGCCTCAAATTTCTCAAGGAAGCAATCTCTTCCCCTTCCCTTTAAATCCATTGTTCTACCTTTGCTTATTGCTGCTTCTGATCCCCAAATTCAGTTTGGGGATTTGATCCCCAAATGCCCTATTCCCATGGCAGTGAATAAACCACCATGATTGCTTATACAGAGCTTTCTCATGTGGTCACTGTCTCCTCTGCACCCTTAATATATACAGTGCCAGAAATCTGGGACAGCTTTAGTCCCTCTAGAGAGTGACCTTAAGTCTCATCTCAAGCCCCTGGTGTCTTACAGAGGCCACCCTGTTATCTTTGAATTCTCAGATCACACCCCATATATTCTCCATCAGTTTCAGATTGAGCGAGACTTTGTGACATTAAGACTTTCCCTCTGTCTCTCACCTCCCTGTACCACCTCCCCTGAGGCCTCTGCCTCATAGAGGTGGGGAGTGCAGAGCCCAGTATGAGTCCAGTTTGTGTATCAATGACTTGAAAGACTTTTCCCTTGTCTGACTCCCTCCTTCCCACCATAGCG
Source organism: Ctenomys sociabilis (assembly GCA_004027165.1). Taxonomy (NCBI): domain Eukaryota; kingdom Metazoa; phylum Chordata; class Mammalia; order Rodentia; family Ctenomyidae; genus Ctenomys; species Ctenomys sociabilis. The sequence continues at coordinate 83,223 of PVKA01004616.1, forward strand.
GCTCACTTAGAGGTACACTCCTGGGGCCCAGCCACACCTCCTATGTGCCAGGAGCCCCAGACTATGTAACCCTGTCATTAATTGCCTGTGCTCACCTGGCCCAGCCTGCCTGGCCCAATCTGCCCAGCCCTCAGCCTGCTTGCTGCCTCATGGAGCATCACACAGCTGGTGCAGAACACCACCATAGAAACTAAGGTCCACAGCACTCATGCACACAGTGGGACCACAGTGCCTGCATTTACAACTCTCCTTCCACACAGGTGCTCTCCTCACTCTGCCCTGCACCATCAGACACTCCACACACATGTGCAGTGCCTTACACCTGGCCACATGCACTGTATCCCCTATCACGGCATCTCCCCCATCCAGCTCACACCATGCTGCCCCCACACTGTGGCTGCCTAACCCCTTAAATGAGCTGGGTCTCTCCCAGTCTTGAACCCATGCAGCAATGCATTCCAAAGGCTTGCCTCCAATCATAGCACTTTGGGCGCAGGCCATGGGGCTCAGGCCACATGGTCTGCAAACTGCTCTTCTGACCCTCTAAAATGTGCGCTCCGAACCCCCACCCTGCCACATATCAGATCCAGACTAAAGTTTCTAAGTCCGTATTCTTCTCAGTCATACCTCTTTCATGTCATCAAAACTCTTTCTTTTCACTCTTCAAGCTCCAGTTTTTCTCTAAGTTGCCAAAAGTTAACTTTATAACCCATGATTAGAGACCACCCTTTCTTTCAGGAGATTAAATTAATAAAATTTACAAGTTTTTGCCTTTAACAGGGAACAACCACTATCACAAAGGAATTTATATTTGTGTTTTACAAATGCTAAGGCTGATATAAATGATCTTTTCTTCTGAATGGTCAACAGCTAAAGTTTAAACATGGAAACTAGAGAGATCACTGGACTAAAAACTAGCCAGTATTTGGTCCCAGACCTTCAAGCTCAGTGGAGATGCAGGAAACGAGAGAACCTTTTTTACAGGATCCTACAGCTCTTTTTTTTCATTCTATGTATTTGGTACATGGTCTCACTAACAGCTTGAATTTGTAGTGATCCTCCTGTATTCAGCCTCCCTACCGTTGGGATTACAGGCATGCACCACACCAAGGTGGGGCCAGCGGCATGTGGGACCAGGGATCGAAAAAATCCTACAAAGCAGGCCAGATAGCTCAGTGGATTAAAGGGCCTGCTTAGGCAGATACAAGGATGGTATTGGATCTTTGGCATGCCATGCTGACTCCACCCCTGGGGCACGCTGAAATTACAAGGTATGGTAGTGCATGCCTATAATGCCAGCGCTTGGGAGGCTGCAACCAGGAGAATCACTATGAGTCTGATTTGCTTAGTGAGACCCTGTAGACCCTGTATTAAATGAAAAAAAAAAAAAAAAAAAGAATCCTACAGCTTTGGTGAGCCACCCAATTTCCTGAGCAGGGAGATTGATGGACTCCAGAAGACAGAGATCAACAGATATACACTGTGCCACAGGAGGGTGACCAAGAGAGAAACATTTCCCTTATTTTCAGAGAAAGCAACATTGTCAAGCTAGACTATGGCCCATCTAACAGCTGACAGTAACAATAGAGATTAGAGGCTCTATATGTGGTTCCAAGAATAATGCTTGAAGAAGCATACTTAACCTTGATAGACAGCAAAAAGTCAACTTTATTTAACCTGGGTCTCATTTTACCATGCTTTTAAACACCCATCAGAAAAGCATAATCAAAAGACATAGATAAAATTGTCACATTGTTCTATGTGCCATCCAAAGTTGTGGTTATTCCCTATAGAGAACATGTAAATCTCTTTCTATCTCTCTCTCTCTCTTTCTCTCTCTCTCTGCAAAGAAAAAAATAATTAGTGAGACAATCCATCTTCCAAAATCACATGGCCTTAGATATTCTGACAGCAGCACAAAGAGACACCTGTACAATTATAAAGGCTAAATGTATGTACATTCCTGATACTTTCATTAATACCTTCATGACTATTTGAGATATAAAACAGCAAGTTAATCCAATGTCAAATTATAAAACTCCCTGGGCCTTCTTTTTACCCTCTTTGTGGGAAGCTATTACTAGTTCTCCCTGGTAAAAATATGTTTTGGTTATATTCATAATAGCCTTGTTGAGTTTATTGTTTGGTCCATACTTACTTAAATGCTCTTTTGCCTTGTCTTCATAGCTGAAGAGATCAGAACTAGAGAGATCAATTTGAGATACCTCTTCAGAAAGGCAATATTATGGGCAACTAAATGTTTAGGTAAAATGTTATAGGCAGTCAGATAGGACTAGGCCCTCCAGAAAGTCAATTCAAAAGGTGAAACACACCACCACTGTAGCCTGAGATGCATTAGAGTCCGGCCTCAAGATGACAACAAAAGGACCAGGCCTACATACTCCTCAAGAGAGAAACTAAACATTTTTCAGGCAAAGTCTTACATTCCTGCTTTATATATGCTGCATTTAAACTTGCTTTAAAAATACCATCTGGTAGACTTTGATACTAATTTTAGAAAATGCTGTGAAATGGATCTTCTTATTAAATCTAGTTTATATTTTTTAAAATATATGTGCCTATTAATAAGTTGTGGAACCTCTTCTGTCAGCTCAGCCTTTCTCTCCTTTCATGTGCATATAGAAATTGATGTGATTTTACTGATTTCTAAATTTTAGTTGCTAAGAAATGAGTATAAGTTGAACCTGTGAGCTTCAGAGACACAGAAATTTTAGATCAGACTTTCAACAAATGTAGCCTGTCTTGCTGCAAAAGGAGTTGCCAAGATGGTTGGATATATAATACAGATGTCTTGGAAGCTTCTTCACCCTAAGGCCCAGGAAAGAATTCTTTGGAGCCATTAATTTTCTTCTTTCTACCTCTAAAGGTGATCTCATCTATAGGGTAAAAATTGCTCCAACTATTTCCAACTTACTCTTTGTTATTTTCTCATTCTCTCTCTCAAAAAATAAAAATAAAAACAATGGTTTAGTTCTCTTGATTATTAGTATTGCTAACAATTCTTCCTCTCTAAAAATGACCATTACAGCTCAAATCAATTATTACTTATGCTGAAGACCCCACCTGGATTCTTCACAGACCTTCTTGGCCGGACACTGAAGACTGAAGATGCTCAAAGGCTTTGGGTGAGGGGAGGCTGGAACATCTCAGACACCAAACTCTGGGTAACTCTTACAGTGCAGTGTAAGCCCATCCCATTTTTAATTGATATAGGTGCCTGCTACTTCAATTTGCTTTCCTTCCCAGAATCAACCTCCTTTATGCTAATTACTTTTATGAGCATTAACAGTAAAGTCTCCAGACCTTTAAAAACTCCTCCAATCTGGTGCCAGTTGCCACACTATTTTTTAGTCTCCTCTACCTTCCCCATTCTCCTTTTAGGGTGAGACATCTTAACTACATTCTTAGCTTCTCTGACCATCTCTGAGACACAACAAATGCTTATAGTCACCCTAATGACTTTCCTTCCCTGCCCCACTGAGGTTCCCCCTCACTCCAACCACAGAAGAATCTCGGACACCTCTACCCCATCCCTGGCTTCACTCCAATGATCACTTACCATCTTTCTTAAGCCTAACCACTCCTATCCTGCCTCATGATAATGCCACATCCCAACCCTGCTTTATGGGGACTACAGCCTATTATTTCTCAATTATTGTGACACAGTGTCTGAATCCTCAACAACTCCCCTTACAACACCTCCATGTTCCTAGTACAAAGGCACATGACTCTAACAGGCTGGTATAAGATCTCCACACTATCCACCAGGTTGTTCTCAGATAGCCTGTGAGGCCTGACCTTTACCGCCAAACAAGTCTCTCCTTGCTTTGTGTAATAAGATACTTCTTCTTGTTCCTGTCTTTTCTCTCCTTGCTAAACTCCTTTACAAGAAGGAGACTACACTGAGCCTTTAAGATCACAAGCCTTTTCTTCATTCATTTTTCAAACTTTGCAAAAGATGCCCTGTTACTCTTAGAAACAAAATCACTAGACATGCCCCCACTTGCCCTCTATTCATCCCATAATCTTCAGTGACTCCTGTCTTCCTCTCACTTTCATACCCTCTGTCCATCCTTTTGCCCTACTTTCTTTGCTGTTTAAACCCAGTGCTGTGCAAGAACCACTTTCTAGGAAGAACCAACTTTCTTTGGTGTTTGGTTAATCACAAGACACCTGCCTTGGCCACTCACCCCCAGTTCATTACGGCCTTGAGTCCCAGCTGGAGACATCCATTGTGAACCTTGTTGCCACTTTCATTTTGACAAGCCAGGTACAACAATTACCTCTAACTCTCTGATAGGAAACCTTCCTTCCATTTGTTCATCCTTCCCCCTAGACTGTCTCCTCAAAAGCCTAAAACCTCTCTGTTCCTCCCCTGATCTGCTGAGATACCTTGTGTCCAGGCATTCTTCACAGCCCACAACCTTCCTGCCCCGTGCTCCTCCTGAGACTCCTCCCTCTCAAATCCTTCTTCTTTCTCTCTTGCCTATGCTCCCTCTACCCAGTGCTGATTTCTCGCTGATGACAGATCCAGCTGACCTCACTTTCCCCAGGGAACCTCCACCAATTCTCCTGCTGTGGCCACTGCAGCCACATCTCCTTTTCCCCAGAGCCTCCTTCTAATCAGATCAGATGCCATCACCCATCCTCCTCTTTCTATACATCAAGAGTAAGGCCTTCCCTCCATCTCTCAATCTCAGGCTGACAAATTGATTTCACCTGTCTGCTATGGGTGCAAAATTTAAGACATCTCCTGGTCTGGGTCACTGCTTTTACTGGATGTATACAAACCTTTCCCTTGGCTAAGAAAAGACCTCAGCCATTGTCAAGTCCCTCCTAGCTGAATTCTCTTTCAGTTTGGTCACCCTACCTCTATTCAATAAAACAGTGGTTGAGATTTCATTGGTCAAATTACTCAGGAGGTGTCCAATTAAATATCTACACTCACTATTAGCTTTGATTGTCCGAAAAGGTAGAAAGAAATAATATCCTTCTCAAGGCCTATCTCACTAAGCTCATGCTCCAGCCTCATAAAGCCTGGATTTCCCTGCTCCCATTCACTCTCCCTCAAATCTGAGCCAGACCCCAAGAACCTATGGGATAGAGTCCATCTGAGCTTTTATATGGCCACAACTTTCTGGTTGGGCCAAACCTCAACTCAGAGGCTCGCCTCTTTGAGGACTATCTCCTAGTTCTACAACAAGCCCCAAAAGAAATATGATATACCTTTAACCTTCTCCTGCTTTCCCCTGACACCCAGTCTTACAAAGAAATATCCTGAGTAATAAATTTGTCCTAATTAAAGACTTAAACCCTGAGGCCCTATGACCTAGGTAGACAAGATGCTTCCTGGTGATCTGCAGTGCTTCCATGTCCATTTGTCTGTGAGACACTCCCTGGTGGGCACATCACTCACTCCCTGTTAAACTACTTCGATCCTTCCTTAGCCAAGATTACTGGCTATGTACCCCCATACCTTCAGGCACCTTTAAGGCCACTCTAGTCCCTCCACAGGTCTGAGGCTTACTAGCCCACATACCACCCCTGTACCATCCAGTTCCCCCAAAACTCTCTCCCAATTAAGTGGTCTACATTGCCCACAGGTTGTGCATGAAGAATCCATGAGCAACAGCACCCACTTCTTTATTCTTTTTCTTTATAACAACAGAAATAGGAATGTCACACCTGAGGGTGAGATCATTACTGCCAGGGGAAAACCACAGGAGAAGAACAAGATCTGTGCCACCCATCAAGAGAGACGTGGTCACATTTGCATTTGCCCTGCCCATGCAGAGAAGCACACCACACTGTCTCTGTCCCCAAATTCCTCAAGGGAGTAACCCCCCCGCTTTAAATCCTTTATTCTACTCTCACTTCCTGATGATCACACTCCCCGGACTCAGCCATGGTTCCTTGTACAGAGCTTTCTCAGGAGGTCTCTGTCCCTTCCCTGCCTTTAACAGCCCCCAAAATTGTGTTTTTATTTTTTCTGCTGACTTCTTTGAAGGCCCAGTTCTTCTCTGAATATATATTAGTTTCTATTTAACTTAGCAGTCTGTAATAGTATGTGTATTCTTTTTTGTTTCACAATAAATTTTATCTTTTTAAAGAGAATAAAAAAATAGTTAAAAAAACTAAACAAAATGATAGGAATTCAGCAGTGGTTGTTACATTTTATACTGTTGTCTTCACAGTAGTTGTTCAGGGCCAAGGAGATAGCTCAGTAGAATAAGCACTTGCCAGGCAAGCACAAAGTCCTGAGTTCAATCCCTGGTACCACCAAAAAAAAAAAAAAAAAAGAAAGAAAAAAGTAGTTGTTCAGATTACCAGATATATACATGGAAAATTGGCCAGAAAAATAAATAAGTAATTTTTGAAGTTTATTGAAAAGTATACATATTCTCACCTCTGTCAGGCTATAATGCAAGCCATTTATATTGTATGAAATTGAGATATGCTACCCAAAAATACTGCTGCTTCCTTGGCTGTGTAAGTACAGTTCATAGGTGAAAAGGATAGGTCCATACAAACTGAGGTACAGGGTTTCAGAGTAAGTCCTGAGGGCACTTGAATGACCTTGTCAGATACAGAAGTTACATTTCTTGTTACTAGGTCTTGCTTTATCTTGTTCTTAACCATCTAGCAGAAAAGCTTAAAAACAAAATATAAAATGTAAGCCATATTAATATATTGTGCTGTAAAAGGCTCAAGTCAACAACTTCTGACATTGCCAGTTCAACAGAAAACCTACTACTATTATAGACTACTAGAGAATATTGGAATGTTTTGCTGAATTCACACACATATGATATTCAAATGACATTGGAATACCCTTTTCTGACAAAACTAACAAAAAAGAGGATACAAATGAAGGACCATTTTGTATCTGTATATTCAGTATATATATATATACAGCTACTTTCTCTTAATCCAATGAATGGAAAGATTTGTTCTAATAGTGTTTGTGGACAGGATATCATGTCTGTATCTTGTACTATGAATAACCACTAAGAGTAGACTTTCAAGGTCAGTGAAGACTCAGGACATAGGAAAACCTGTACTGTAACATCATAGAACTCAGTTGTATCCCAAATTTTCTGTTCAAGGAGATTATGGGGCCACAGAGGAAAGTGATCATGATGTAGAGTGTGCCTAAGGAGAGTTCCATGGAAAGAAAACACTCTCTTAGGCTTTCACAGACAGAAAATTGGTCAAGCAATGGTTGTGACTCATCCACATGGCTGACACTGGCAAAGGATCTACAAAGTGCAGTATGGGGTTACAGGATAAATCCTGAGGGTATGTGACTGACCTTATCAGATACAAAAGTTATGTTTCTCGTTATATAGGTCTTGCTTTATCTTGGTCTTAACCATCCAGCAGAAAAGTATAAAAACGAGGTATATAAAGTAAAGCCATATTAATATGCTAAGTTGTGAAAGGCTCAAGTCAACAACTTCTGCGGATAACCCACTACTATTGTGGACTGCTGGACTGTGTTGGATTGTTTTGCTGAATTCATGCACCTATAGTATTTAGATGCCAATGCAATACTCATCTCTGACAGGACTAAACAAAAAAAAAAAAAAAAAGAGGATGCAAAGGAAGGTCCATTTTGTATTTATATATACAGAATAGTCAGGGTGGATAGACAGCCACTCTTGCTTAACTCAGTGAGTAGAAAGATTTGTATTAATAGCATTTCAACAGGATATTCTGTGTGCTTCTTGTATGGTGGATAACCACTAAGAGGATAACAATGTACAATGTATTAATTATTGAAACTATCCTATTAATAAGTTTTGAAACTGTCTCATTGCTATTTGTTTCTCAATAAAATAAAAATTAAAAAAGAATAACCACTAAATAGATAACAATATACAATGCATTGATTATTGAAACTATCCTCCTAATCAGTTCTGAAACTGTCTCATTCTATTTGATTCTCAATAAAATTATTTTGAAAGAAAGAAAGAAAGAGAAAGAAAGGGACAGGTCCAGAGCCCAGTTGTTCAGGCTTATTGTCTTTAAGACTTTCAGAATTTTTTAAAGTGAGTTTTCTAGAAAGGAAAAAAGTCTGAATAACTTTTTTTTTCTTTTCCAGTACAAGGGATAGAATTGAATAACTTTTGTGTCTTGAAGTGGCAAGTTGCATACAATTTTTAAGTACCAGTTTTCTTGTCTCTTTATTACCTAAATTTTAAAAATTTCCTATTTTCCTTCTTGACTCTTTGGTCCCTTATTTTTAAGGGGGCATAAAAGACCTGGTGGCCCAAATTTTGTAGCTACTTAAGATCGTGGAGAGGTATGGATCTTGCTTAACCAAGGACCAAAACTTTTGTCCTGATGGATCTAAAAGACACATAGAGAAACCAGGTTCTGTCATCTGAAGAATCACACCTATTGATAGTCCAAAAATGAGGGCAAGGACGTATGAAACATTAACTTGCAACAAAAATGTTGGCTATGCAATATAAAATTATTTTAACATGTAGCATCTTCTCCAGAAAAATAGAACTTTTTCAACCAGGTTGCTTTAAAGAATCTGGATATTGGCAGTTATTGAAGCATACGGCAGAGAACGACTCTGCTCCAGCTTCTGAGCACAGTGTGATACAGAAGACACAGCTGCGGAACTGGCAGGAGTGCCTGCTCTGGTAATGGCAACGCATTAACCTCGTACTGTTGTTGTACAAGGGGGCCATTTGGTTTTGTAGAATGGCCTTCTAAATTATTTCTGAATTTTAATAATTAAATATCCTCTGCAGTATTATTTAGAGCTTTTTGTGTATTGTAAGAGATTTAATATACTCCTGGTCTTATATGGGAAAGAAAGGTAGAAGCCAAGTCATCACGTGGTGAAAAACTGACCTTGTCTATCAATTCTGCAAGACTGGGAGGTTAACTGACCAATCTATGGTTTTTAACCCACCACCCTTGGACCCACGGCCACCCTACTATTTATATATCTTCTTATCTATCACGGAGGCAGTTAAGACCATAGGTTTGTGCCACAGAACCACTGGGTACCATTTGGGGCTGACCAGCTTATTGTACCACTGATCCTCTAATCAATAGCAAACAAATGAGTATCTCTCAACACAATAGCATGATTGCAGCTTTGGGTAGGTGTCTATCCCATATTAGGGATGGCACTGCTCTACTTACCATAGTGTGTGTGTGTGTGTGTGTGTGTGTCTGTGTGTGTCTGTGTGTGATATGTGTGTGTTCCCAACAAATGAGTGCTAGTTGGCTGAGTTGTCAGGAATATTTATCTCAAACAAAAAATATTTACCTATGAATTGATGCTTATCTCTCATTACAGGAGTTTAAGGAGTCTGTGATAAGTCTGGATCTCTGTATCTTCATATCTGAGTATTAACTGTGGCTAGGGAAAATTTTTTCTCATGGTCTTTTTGATGAAGAGTCTCATTTATTGGCCACTGAGAGACATTATACCTGCTAGTAAGCTTTAAAATTGCTGCTGTACTTTATAGTTATTTTATAAAATGTTGAAACTTTATACAAGTATCTCCTTGTGAAAAGGAAAAACTGTATAAGAGAAATTGTATTTTTTAAAACTTTGTTCTTGGGGGCCAGGGAGATAGCTCAGTAGGATAAGTGTTTGCCTGGCAAGCACAAGGACCTGAGTTCAATACCAGGTTCCGCAAAAAAAAAAAGAAAATACTTTGTTCTTTTGAAACTGCCCAGCTCTGTAACTGCTTCATGGCTTTGTAATTCCTTATTTGATCCCTATAACCATGAGAATAACCAGATATACAAGGTGTCTGAACTGATGATCATTTATCTAGCCTACTGGCTAATCAGAAGAACTGCTGGACTGGACTGTCTTGCCTTTCTAACTCCAGTTTATGAATCACATAAAACCCCACCCTGATCAGTGCCTGTCAATGTAAATAAATCTGGGTCCAAATCCTGGCTGTCCTTTCAGTGTTCCTGCTTACCATTACACTTCTAGACAGGACTCTCACCATGGTCACCAAGATGCACCAGAAGTGAGCAGTGGTCCAGAAACCCAGCATGCATCTCTGTTGCCCATGCATTGCTGGGCACAACCAAGGAAAAACATCAGTTTCTCCGCTGGAGAGTGGTTTAAGGGTTAAGAAAAAAATGATTGATTTTGAGGTTTAGGCTGGTAATCAAATCTTGTTATGGCTATAAGTTATAGATGGACATAGAGACTGTCAGCAGGGGCAGGTGATCTATTTGGATCTCCTTTTTATATTTAGCCTAGATTTTAAGGTAATATTACAATTGATCTTTATATAATTTTGGTTATGCTTTCTTGTTGGATGGTTAAGAGCAAGTTAAAGTACCATGTTTTAATTAAAATTAATTCTCTGTCTCTGTCTCTGTTTCAAGAGAAACATTAATATAAAAAATATAATATAATGTAATAGTTCATGACCACGACAAAGTGCAAAGATGAACAACCGCTCAGAGCCAAAGTCCAAGGAGGCCATTAGGGCTGCCCTTAACCAAAGACTCCCCAGCATGAGAAGCCCTCATAAAAGATGTCCCTGAACTGGAACATCTATAGCTTTATTAATAGAGCCAGGAAACAAGGATAAAGGACAAAGGACTGAGGAGATTTGTGCAGGAATTCATGCAAGAGACAGGGGAAAAATAGGGTGGCCTGTTACATGCCTGACCTTAGGGTTAAACTAAGTGATAAGGAAAAAAAGAAGTCAGAGAACTCATTCCTTAAGGAAATATATTTGATCCCACTCAGACTTGTGGCCATCTAAGCTATCTTTTAATTTCCAACCACACATTCTGGGAGGTTTGGGGCTCAAAGCTCCCAAAGCCCATTGCCTCTGTATGTCTATCTCATACTTACTCCTGGCCAATGCATGACTTCAGGCTTCTCAGGCATTATTTTGGAACCATGTTGCCTCTTAACTCTTAGTTTTGCTGTTTTTGTTGTTTTCCTCTACATCATATGGCTTGCCCTGGAAGTATAGGAATGTAACTCTCTTTAGTGACCCTCTTTTGAGCACAGTGTACACTGGCTAACTCCTATCCTTTGGAGTCAAATAATCTCCCTATTCAGGAAGTCATGTGACTCACCATGGTTATAGGCTCCTTTAGAAGGGTCCCATCACATCCTGGGACCTGGCTGACCTCAGAGGGCCAGGGCAAAAACATTGGCTGTTCTCCTGGCCCAGTTACTCTTTTAGCTTTTGGTCTCTAAGCCTTAGTTGTTGATCACCCATCCAGGGGCTCATTTATACCAATAGTAAAGTGGGAGCAGTGGTTTAGTTATAATCTTATCTGGATATAAAACACTTTGAAATATAAAGTATGGCCAGAGAATTTCTCTTTTTTTATCAATCATGATTATCTTAGATACCAAATTGTTGTAGAACGTAAACAGATAAAAGTTACAAAGGATTTTTTATTAGGAAAATTTAAAATCAAAAGCAAATATAGCATCTTAGCTTAATTATTATAACATTATTACACTAGAACTAATAGATATTTTACATGTTTTTGCTTTTAAAGAAAACAAAATAGGACAGGAAAAACAAAACAGCATTAGAGACAATACAAGGTTTCACTAAACAAAGTAGTAGTAATTTAACAATAGTTGCTGTATTACACAGTGTTATTTTCAAATTAGTTGTTCAGATTACCAGATATAAATGTGTAAGATTCATTTAGAGAAAAAAAAACAATACCAAAGAAATTGTAAGAAATTCAAAAGAGGAAAAGAAAACATATCACAGTTAAAAAAAAATTTTAAGAGTTAACTGCTCCTTTGAAAAGACCAGCAGAAAGGAACAATACAATTATCCAAATCATTCTGCTTATATACCTAAGTAGATCTTTTGTCCTTTCATCTGTCCTTTTCCTCATCTCAGTTTTTCCTACCCATTGAACAATTTCTTTCCCTTTCATAGTATCAGCTGTACCTTTTAGATCTTTACTCCTGAAACAGTAATGCAGTGTTTGCACATGTTGATCTAATTTATTTCACTTGCCAATATGGTCTCTAGCTGCATCCATTTATCTATAAAAGCCTTGAATTTATCTTTTTAATAACTGAATAATACTCCATTGTATAAAAATACCATATGTTTTTAATCCATTCCTTGGTTGATGGGCATATGTGTTGTTTCCAAGATTTACCTATAATGAATTGTGCTGCTATGCCTCGTATTTTATACTTTTCTGCTGGATCATTAAGACCAAGATAAAGCATGACCTATATAACAAAAAATGTGACTTTTGTATCTGACAAGGTCAGGCACATACCCTCAGGATTTACCTTGAAACCCGGTGTAGCAATTTGTAGATCCTTTGTCAGTGTCAGCCATGTGGATGAGTTATGGCCATCGCTTGACCAATTTGCTTTCTGTGACTGTGAAAGTCTAAGAGAATGTTTGCTCTCCATGTGACTCTCCTTAGGCACACTCTACATCATCAGTCACTTTCCTCTGTGGCCCCTTAATCTCCTTGAACAGAAAATTTAGGACACCACTGAGTTACAGGATGTTATAGTACAGGTTCTTTTACATCCTGAGTCCTCACTTGAAGGGCTAGGACCAAGCCATATTAATATGTCGAGCTGTAAAAAGCTCAAGTCAACAACTTCTGACATTGCCAGTCCTATGGATAACCCACTACTATTATGGACTAAATTGGATTACTTTGCTGAATTCACACACCTACAATATTTGACTGGCAATGGAATACGCATCTCTGACAAAAGGAAACAAAAAAGGGGGATATAAATGAAGGCCATTTTATAGTGAAATTGTGTGTGTGTGTGTGTGTGTGTGTGTGTATGTATATACAAAATAGTTAAGATAGATATACAGCTACTTTCTCTTCAGTTCAATGAAAAGAAAGATTTATACTAATAGTGTTTAGACAAGATATCATATCTGCATCATGTACTATGAATAACTACTATGAAGACAACAATATGCAATGTATTAATTATTGTAACTTTTCTACTAACTTGTTTTGAAACTGTCTTAATGCTATTACATTCTCAATAAATTTAATATTAAGAAAATTGTGCTGCTACACACATGGGTGCACATATATTGCAGCGGTATGATGATTTAGTTCTTTTAGCAAAATACCTATGAGGAGAATAGCTGGTTTGAATGGGACCTCCAGTCCTAGCGTTTTGAAGAGTCTCCATACTGGTTCCACAATGATTGTGCCAGTCCGCACTCCCACCAACAGTGAAGAAGAGTGCCTTTTCCCCCACAGCCTGTCCAGCATATGTTATTAGCTGACTTCTTGATGATAGCCCTCCTTTCTGGTGTAACATGGTATCTCAGTGTTGCTTTAATTTGTACTTCTCAAATAACCAACAATGTTCAACATTTTTTCATATATTCATTTGCCATTTGTATCTCTTCATTTGCAAGATTTTTGTTCATCTCAGATGTCCATTTTTGGATTGGGTCTTTGAATTTGGGAGGCCTGATCTTTTTAAATTCTTTTTTGTGGGGGAAGGGTCTATAGGGGTCTCACTACTAGATTGGACTGGTAGTGATCCACCTGTTTACAGCCTCCCAAGAACTGGGATTACAGGCATGTGCCACTATGCCCAGTCTCAATTGCCATCTCTGCGTGCCCCGGAGTTGGGGCCAGCATGGCAGGCCCAGGAATTAAAACCCTGGCCCCTGCGTCTGCTTGCAGACACTTTAATCCACTGAGCTATTTGGTCGGCTCTTAAATTATTTATATGAAGAACTACTAGGTTTTTATTATCTTTGATACATTTTCATTTTTGGTGTACATAATTAAAGTAGCACTCATAGTTACTTTACATGTATCACACGAACTATGATGTGCTGTAAAACAACAATTTTTTTTGGTCTTTTAGAAGCAAGGTTTCACTATACAATTCAGGCTGACCTTGAACTCATTTTGTAGCCCAGGCTGGCCTCAAATTCATACTAATCCTCCTGCTTCAGCATCCCAAATTCTGGGATTACAGGCATGCACTACCATGCCTGGCTATGTAATCTTTTTACATAGTTACATTACTATGTAACTATTCCTTTAGTTACACTTACCTACATAAAGAAACTTGTACCTAAATTTGTTACTGTTTTAAACAAAGTGCCTTTTTTAGGAGACTATACTTATTTATAGCAAATTTATAGTATATTTATATACATTTATAATACATTTCCTACTATTTTAAGTAGAATGCACTTTTTTTTTTTTTTTTTTTTTTTTTTTTTTTTT
>PVKA01004617.1:0-23236 GCA_004027165.1 Ctenomys sociabilis
GCCCCGGTGGTGTTGAGACCTCAGAGGCGAGGCTCTGGCAAGAGGAAAGGAGGGGTTAGGTGATCGAGGGAGGAGGAGAGCATGAGGAAAAGGGCAGAGAAGACACTGGAAAGAAAAATACGGAGAAGAGTCAGTAGAGGGCGGAGGGCGGAAGGGGCGGCAGGCCTAGGGCCCACGGGAGGGGCAGCTCTCCATGGTCCTGACCCACCGAGCCGCCAAGGCCGAGGCTGTGGACCCTGGGCCGGCGCGGGCTTTCCTTTCAGCTTTGCTCCGTTTCGCCTGTCTGCAGAAGACTTAATGGTACCCTTTGGTTCACGACACACTGTGGTCCTCGGCGTCGCTCACGTGGCCGCTCCTCTCTACTCTCTTACCCTTCTCCTCTCCCTTCTCCCTTCAGGCGAACATTGCAACGTACTGAAGTAAATTTTGTATTTAAAAGCATTCCTGAAGACCACGTGTTCTGTGATATTTATACAAATGACATTGTGTAGATGCTGCAGCTTGTTGTTTTCGGTGTGCATGTTTCAGACCTACCCCACTACTATCCGTGTGTACGCCCGGGGCAGCGGCGGCAGACCTATGGCCTGTGCGCTGCAGCGGGCCCTTTGTACCACAGGTTCACCATCAGCGTCCTGGGCTTCTACCTGCTGCCTGGGCTCCATGGACCGCACGCTCCACTCTCTACTCCTTGTCTTCTGGGTTGGCCCGCTGCACAGCCCCCAGCTCCCAGCACCACCATAACACTGCCAGTGGCAGTATTGCCAAGAAGTTCTGGATGACATACAGTATGTAGGAGAGTTGCTGGGTCCTGTAGTCTGGGTGCTCTCTGTACTGGGCTGCTATCTAACAGAGGAGCTGGCCTCTCCTCTACGGGAGCCAAGAGGGTTCTAATGTCTCCCCAATCTCACCAATGTTGACACTGTCCAGGGTCCTGATGTCTGCTCTTCCACATGCAGAAAGCTGGTATTGCAGCGCTGTTTTGCTACAGTACACTGAATTCCAGTTGTTCTTTGCCTTTTGCCATAGCTTTGTTATTTCCTGTTACTCCTTTAGGTCTTTGAGGAAGCGGACCTATAGGACTCATGTCCCTTCTCCAACTCCCCAGAGGAGCTTTTCTAAACTTCTTTGAAGCATACTAAAAATGCTTCAAATGACAATAAGCTGCATAAATTGTGAACGCTAAGCCACAGTCCTTTGTTCTGTGGTGGTGCAAGAAACCATTAAGAGCACAGATACAAGTTACAACCTGAATGGCCAGCGTGCACGAAAACAGTGTCTGGTTGCACTTAGCTGTTAAGGAAGTGCACAGAAAGCAAGATGCCATTTTCCTCTAAAATTATAACCTGCAACCTCTCTCAGGCAGAGTGCTGGTGTGGATCCTTCCGTGATGCGGTAGGGATGGGGAGCCACAGAGGCCAGAGGAGCTGGTCAAGGGTGGAGGGAGAGAAAGGACAGCTGGAGAAGCCAGGGACAGGGAGGAGAGAAGGGGGTGGTGTCAAAGGGGGAGGAGGGTAGCAATAGAGTGAGAAGGGAGAGAGGAGGGAGAAAGCAAGGAGATGGGGCAGGAGTCCAGAGAAGGTAGAGGGGACAGCAGGCCCTTGTACCTGTGTTAATATTCACAGCAAAGGCATCCTCCTGGCCAGGCACCAGGCGATCAGTGTCATCCTTGGCCACAATGCCAATGATGTGGTACTCCAGCTTCGGGTTGAGGTCAAGGTCGATGGCAGTGACGTTGGCAATGACAGTGCCCAGCTCTGCTGACTCCAGCATGCTCACAGTCTGGATAGGGTTGAGGAACTCAGGGCGGGAGTCATTGATGTCATCAATCAG
Source organism: Ctenomys sociabilis (assembly GCA_004027165.1). Taxonomy (NCBI): domain Eukaryota; kingdom Metazoa; phylum Chordata; class Mammalia; order Rodentia; family Ctenomyidae; genus Ctenomys; species Ctenomys sociabilis. The sequence goes on from PVKA01004617.1 coordinate 1,831, forward strand.
GATGGTGACAATGGCTGTGCCCGACAGAGGGACAGTGCCCCGGTCGGTGGCCACCACTGTCAGCCTGTAGGAGTCCTGTTCTTCCCTGTCGATGGTGGCATTGCCAACACGGATGACCCCAGTGACCGGATGGATGACGAAGCGGTCCTGAGCCCCTGCTTCTATCCGGTAGACCAGCTCTCCATTGAGGCCGCTGTCCTTGTCCGTGGCCATGACTCGAAGGACTGAGAACCCTGTGAGGGGGATTGGGGAGCAGCTGGGTGTGGTGGGGTCTTCCGGGAAGATCACACCAAGATCCCTGTGCTGGTGGACATCACAGCTTTGCCAGCCAACATCTATCTTTTATGAATGCCTGTGATTTTGCCACTGGAGAGGAAATGGTATTTGATTCTATACTTTTTGTTATTTTAGAGTCTTTAAAAACATTTATTTATTGGATACCAGGTCTTGCTATGCAGTTTGGGCCCATAGCGATCCTCCTGTCTCACCCTCCCCACGGCTAGGATTATAGGCATGCACCACCACTGCCCCGTTTCAGGGCTGGTACAGCATGCCTAGGGTGCCAGGACTGGCATGGTATGCAGTACCAGAGATCAAACTCAGATCCTTGCACTTGCCAGGCAGGCACTTGGACTGCCAAGCTATCTCCCAGGCTCAGTATTTTAAGAGTTTAAAGGGTAGCTGGATGTTGTCTTCTGAAAATTGTTGTTGGTCTTTGTCCATTTTTCTGTCAATCTGTACAAATAACTGTATCTAATGAGGAAAGCTCCTACTGTTTGGATTAGTGTTCTCCAAATCTGATCTAAATATTAGGTCAAAGGTATGATCCCCAGCGCAGACCCAGAAGAACCTTTGAGTGGAGGGGGTCCCAGTTGGAAGTCTTATGATTACAAGGGCTTGCCCTGAAGGAGCTCGTGGGACCCCAGCCCACCCTCTCCTTCTGCTTCCTGGCCAGTACAAGGTGAGTGGTTTGTTCTATGCCATAATGCTATGCAATGGGGTGAAATGATCATGAATTAAACCCTCCAAAACCGTGAACCAAGAAGAACTTTTTCCTCTTAAATTGATTGCCTCAGGTTTTCTGTGATAGCAACAGAAAGCTGCCTCACACAATAATTTGCAACAAATATCTTTTTCACAGCCTGTTGTTTGCCTTCCGGTATCATTTATAGTTATTTGAAGTTGATGAAAAGAACTTTTAATTCTATTTGAAGAGCTGGGGATGGAACTCAGAGCCTCAAGCATGCTAAACACAAGCTATACAACTGAACTGAAACAGTTCCTAGAGATTTTAGTTTTTATGCACTAAAATGTAATTTTTGATTTATTTTGTTTATGTTTGGTTCCTTCTTATCTAGGAAACAGATAAACATTCACCTAATTTTCTGGTTTCATTTTTCAGCATTTCCTACTCTTGTAGATTTTCTTTCAAACATTTGAGTTTTGTTTAGGTATCTGATGTAAGGTGAGAATCTATCCTAAATACTAGATTATATGTCAGATTATATGTTTTTGGCCTGTTTCCATCATATTCCTTATGCGTATTTTTAAAATTCTTTTTATTTTTAAAGAGAGTGCAAAGTAGTATTAAAACAGAAAAAGTACAAGTGATACAGAATTTCATTTAACAAAATAGTATGATTTCACAATATTTGTTGTAATTCAGTGTTGTTTTCTAACTAGTTGTTCATATTACTAGATAATACATGCAAAATTGGAAGAAAGAAAAAAGAGAAACAAATATATAAGGAATTAAGAGAGAAAAAGGACAAGCAACTAAAAGAAAGGAGTTTATCTGTATTTTTTGATAGGCCATTTTTTCTAGTTTCATTTTACATAACATGGTTTTAAATACAAAAACTCTGGAATACATTATGACACATGGTGAGGAAACTCTGGCTTTAATATACTTACGTCTCAAGACTTTTTTTGTAATGTATTTAGGACAGGGTCTCACTACATAGATCGGACTCATCGTGATCCTCCTGCTTTCAGCCTCCCAAGCACTGGGGTTACAGGCATGTGCCACCACGCCCAGCCTCAGTCACCGTCTCAGTGCACTCCAGGGGCAGGGCTGGCACAGTAGGCTGGAGATTGAACCCCTGGCCCCTGTGTCTGCTTAAGTAGGTGCTTTAATCCACTGAGCTATTTGGCCAGCCCTTCAAGACTTTCTTACTCTTCTAGGTGATTTTTCAGAATGAAATTTATCTCCCCCAATTAAATTTTGACTATGATAAAAATCATGTTGACCTGATTTTGAAATAACCCTTCCATCTAGAAATGTGGTTGGAACTTTTTTTAAAGGGGGAATCTGGCTACGTAGTTCAGGCTGGCCTTGAACTCACTATATAGCCCAGGCTGGCTTCCATCTCATGGTGATGCTCCTGCCTCAGCCTCCTAAGTGCACCACCACAGGTGGCTTTGGGACGTTAGTAAACATCCTCCTACACACACAGTAAGACATGGCTCACAAAGCGCTGGGTGCTGGGTCACCTGACTCCCGTCCCAATGGGCTCCCCACACTCCCTGCTGCCAGTTTCTCTCCCGAGAAGCGAGTTCTGTGTCCTTCCAGACTCCCAGTATCCTCTGGCACCTGGTGGGTGCTCGGGACCCAACCCTTATTACCTGGTTGGCAGTTCTCCAGCAGGTGGACAGTGAGGGCAGCAGGGCTAAAGGTGGGCCAGTTGTCATTGTCATCCAGGATGGTGACAAGCAGTTGTGCCGTGCCATTGAGCTGCCCGATGTCCTCAGCCAGGAGCAGCAACTCCAGGATGGGGGGTGAGAAGGCCTCCCGGTCAATGATGACACCCGATGTCACAGTCACCAGGCCTGGCATCGCATGCCACCACCCAGGCAGGGGCATAAATGGATGGTGAGAGCCAGCAGGGTGGAGAAAGAGAGAAAAGGACAGGAGCACAATGGGTTTGGAGAGGACAGAGGGACAGAGGATGTAACACAATGACTTCCTTTCCCAAGTGTTCAGCCACTCTGCTTTGGGAGGGACTGCGTGTCCCCGTAGCTGTCCCTGCATGGCTGTCCTTAGCAGTTCTTCAGGGTGCTGCCTGGGGTAGTGCCAGGGGAGGGTTGCCTAGCTTACTGGAGAGGAAGGGCGAGGCTTGGGGGCTCTGTGCCTCGGCCAACCAGGCGCTGGTGCCTTGGTAGGCCCTTTGCTTCCACACCTGGCTTCCTCCTCCCACCTCCCCAGGGGCTGCAGTATGGGGATGCAGGCTGCAGTAATAGGATCTTCAGCACAGAGGCTGATGCTCTGGATCCAGCAGTGGGACCCAGCGTATCCTGAGCAGGTCCTAGGGGAGCTGGCGGGGTGCAGAGGCCTCACCTGTGACATTGTCAATGTCAAAGAGGCCGCTGTGGGTGCCCAGCAGCTGGTAGGTGACCACAGCATACACGTCCTCATCTGCGTCCAGGGCCAGGATGGGCCCATTGAGCACTGTGAGGGGAGTCCCTGGGCCAGGGGGAGAAACATCACCGCAGGCCGACCCACGCCCCCCCTCCCCCCTCCCCAGCCCGACCCGGTGAGCCATGGCTGACAATGAATGAGAGGGGAGGAGGTGAGGCGGACAGGGTGGGGAGGCCCCTGGTGGGCCTGCGGCAGCCTTGGCAGACTGAACGCAGATGCCTGGGGAGAGGCCTCAAAGCCCTACTGGGAAAAAACACAAGAGTGGTGAGCAAGGCCCTGGGTGTCAGAGCCACGCGTGCTTCCCAGCAGCGTTTGAGGCTGGCCACTCCCTGGGAGGGGCTGGGGCTCCCTGACAGCTCTCTGCATCTCAGCTCATCTCTGATTCTGACCCAAGCTTTGAGCACTTGGAGGGAGGGGGACATTAAATGTTGGATCCTGATGAGTGCATGGGGGGCGGGGCAAGGCTCTACCTTGGCAGATCTAAGGCCCCTTGCCCCCCACCTCAGATGACAGATGCCCCCAGAGCCTCTGCCCCGGGCAAGTGCAGGGCTGTTCTCAGACCACTCTGAGGACCAATGTCCACAGCTGTCTCTTTCAGCCAGGCCTGTGGCCTCTTTAGCGGCCCCCGAGAGGCCTGGCTGCCCCAGCCTCCAGCCCTCTGAGCTGCTTCCATTCCCCGGCCCCCTGGTACCTTCTGCACCCACTGGATTCTATACACCATCAGGTATGTGGGACAGACTTTGGCACCTGAGGTCCTGGTGTCCCTTGGCTGGGCCAGGAGACTTTTGGCAGGCCTAGCACCTACCTGCGGGAGAATTCTCCATCACCTCAGCCTGGTAGGCACCCTCTGTGAAGAGGGGGTGGTTGTCATTCTCATCCAAAAGAGAGACCACCAGTAAGTCAAAATCCTGTGGGGGCAAGACAGGACTAGGCTGAGGGCCCTGCTCCAGCAAAAGGCAGTGGGACAGTGGGACAACGAGGGTGGCCACCAGGAGTACACACTGGGAGTCCAGAGACTGGGCTGTCACAGCACTGTGCTTCACGCCACTCAGGCCACGGTGGGACCCAGGCACAGAGAAGGGGGAGACAGTCAAAGCTGCACAGCCAGTGAGCTCCCTTATCTCCTGTCCCACCACTCAGTGCTGCTGCTTCCCAGGGTGCCTTGGGCTCCCAAAGCATCCACAGAAGGAGGGCAATGAGGACCAGGGAGAAGCAGCAGGAGAGAAAAGGAGCTGGGAAATCAGAGCAGGGAAGGGACAGGCCAGTGGCCTTGACTGCTTCAGCCTGAAGGCTCCTCTGGCTGGATAGATGGGGAAACTGAGGCCCAGGAAGAGCTGTGTATTGGCTGAGCTTTACAGAGAGGAGCAGAGCTGGGGTGAACAAGGCCAGAGCTCTGACCCAGCCTCAGAGGCGGAAGGAGGAGGTGGACACCAGCCCCAAAGAGACACTGGGCTATGCAAAATGTACTCCTGCCTCAACTTTGGAAGGCAAACACAACTGCCTCAAGGCCTCAGCCTGTGGGCTTGGGTGGGTGTAGGCCAAGCAGACAGGACTGGAGGGGGTGTCTAGGTATTAGCGTGGGCCACGGGCCAGGAGTGGTGCTGAGGCCTTTCTGTGTGGCCTCCTTCGCTCTCACCACAGCTTTGGGTAGGTGAGGTCTTCATTTTGCAGAAGATGAAGGCCGAGAGAAGTCAGTCTGCTAAAGCCACACACCCAAGGAAAGTTGAGCTGGGAGTTGAAGCCAGCCCCTGCCTGCTCCAAAGCCTGTGAGCCTCAGCCTGGCCCTGCGTCCCATGGGAGGGGTGATGTGCTCTCTCTAGGGGACCCCAGCTTCCACTGTACCCCAGAATCCCCAGCCTCACCCTCCTGGCTATGCGTGGGTTCTCCGGGTTGTCCTTCACAGCAATGGTCAGCTTGTACTCCGGGATCCGCTCGCGGTCCAGGGGCCGGTTCACAGTGACGATCCCTGTCTGCGATGTGTAGGACTGGTGAGCCGAGCAGCCACTTGACCCCTACTTTGTGGCCTCTGCCCCACAGGTGCCCAAATGCCCTGCCTACAGCTCTGGGGGAGTCGTGAGTCCTCCCCACCACATGCACCTAAGAGGCGGTCCAGTTGGCCCAATGTGGGCAGCAGGCTCTTGCAGGGGAAAACACCCACATGGTCCCAGAGGCACCGGCCCATCTCTGCATGTGACAGTCCCAGGATGGGCCCAGGTGGATACCAGAGACAACTATACCTCTGTTGAATACATTTGTAAGAGGCTACTCACTGGGACAGGCACTGACAGACTGAACTGTGTAGAGTTCAATCACAGAGACTGTGCTTTGGTTGGCTGCAGGAGGGCCTGGGGCCAAGGCACTGATTCTCTTGGAAGCCAGTGGGTGGCTGATTAATGGAGCTGCCGTCCCTTAGGTTGCTTTAATTACTGCCGATTGGTCAGGTTGTTGGCAGGAATTCCAGGCTCTTGCCAGGGGCTGCCCCACCGGGAAATGTTTCTGCTTTGCTTTGTTTTCATTTTTACTCAAACTCAGCTTGATATGATCAGGCTAAGGAATCCCCCTTTTAATAGAGCTCACTGGGGAATCCAAGGTTCCCTGCCTGTCCATGGCTACCTGATCCCTGTAGAGGAACAGGAAGCAGGGCTGGGCCACGGCCATCAGAAGCCTCCTCCTGAGGACAGCCTGGGTCCCAGTAGCTGGGTCCTCCAGGGTCCCACGGCCTACCGTGGCATTGACACGGAAGGCTCGCTCCCGGTTGCCTGCAGTGATGTTGAAGGTGAGGCGCGCGTTGCATCCACTGTCTGCGTCACTGGCCAGAATGTGGGCGATGGAGCTGGCGACGGGGCTGTGCTCGCTGATGGTGACGTTCATGGGCAGGTTCAGCAGCACCGGGTCATTGTCGTTGATGTCCAGCACTCGGATCCCCACCAGCATCTGGGGCCAGGCGGGGAGAGAGGCAGAAAGCCCGGCTAGTGGACACGGCCACCAAGGAGGGGGTGATGGCAGGAGGAGCAGAGCGGCAAAGGGATGGTGAGAAGAGGGACAGAAGGAGGAAGATTGAGGCCCGAGGGCCAGCCAAATAGCTCAGCGGATTAAGGCGTCTGCTTAGGCAGAGCCCAGCAGCTGGGGTTCGATCCTGGTGCACTGCCTTCCCTGCCCCCCAGGGTGTGCTGAGACAGTGAGTGAGACTGGGCGTGGTGGAGCACCCCTCTAATCCCAGTTCTTGGGAGGCTGAAAACAGGAGAATCATTACAAGCCTGGGCTCTGAACCCCTGTAGACCCTGTACCCAATGCATTAAAAAAAAGTTCAATAGAAGCTGAGGAGATAAGGATGAGGAGGGCAGCCTGAGCACAGTCAGGAGCCCAAGAACTCCCAAGCCTGGCCCTCGAGCCATGGCTCGGCACAGGGGTGTCACTGCTGCGTAGTGCTCCTCGGAGACTCACCGTGGAGCTGAGCGGGGGCAGCCCCCGGTCACGTGCACAGATGGTCAGGTTGTAGAAGGCGATGGTCTCCCGGTCCAGCTCCACGTCCTTCCGCACCCGCAGCACCCCCTCCACGGGGGAGATCACGAACTCCCCTGGGAGTCACCGAGTAGCCGAGTCAGCGGGGCTGGTCAGGCAGCGTGGGCAGCCCAGCCTCAACCCTCCTCTAGTGGCCTCTTGCCATCCGGGGACAATGGGTGCTGATGGGCAGCTCCTCCATTGGCTATGGGCTTCAGTTCCTCACGGGCAGCGTAGGACAGAGAAACAGATGAGCCCGTGGGGTGCAGGTGGGCGCTGGCGCTCCTGCCTCAACCTGTCTGCCGTTGCCCTCCTCCAGCCCATGCAGGCCCAAGAGTGCCCTGGCTGAGATGGTGACACAGAAAGGCCCCAGCCCTTTCTCCACATGCACGCTCTCCCTCACCCCTGCTCAGCATCGACTGTGGAAGGCACTATGAAAGTTTCCACCTCACCCCGGCACCATAGCTTGTGAAAAAGGACATGGGGAAGGGCAAAGCTACTGCCAAAGAATGCTCTGCTCATGGTGACCTCGTGGGCATGGAGCCTCAGCTGGGTACAGAGAGGGTTTGCCCAGGCCTGAGGTGACCCAGGCTTCCTTTCCCTGAGGTCTCTGCTCCTGCCTGGTTCCCGGATCAGTCCTGGGCTGGGCTGAGGTCCAAACATCAGTGTGTAAGCCTTCGGGTTCTCAGACTTTGGCAGAACCTGGGATTGACCTCAGGGCCTTGCACTTGCCAGGGAAGCGCTTATTCCACTGAGCCATCTTGGCCAGGTTCTCAGCCTTTGAACTATCCAGTCCCACATGTCCTTTGGAAAATGAGGCAGGGCTTCAGAGGAGAGAGGGTAAGCACTTGTCCACTCTGCACAGCAAGGTAATGCAAATCCAGGACTCGAACCCTGGACTCTGGGCTTCTGCCCACTGCAGCCCCTGGGCTTCTGCCCACTGCAGCCCCTGGGCTAGTGGGCTTTCTCAATAGCACCCCTAGAGCCAGCCAAGTGGGAGATGTGGGGGGCGGGGAAGGAAACACGAAAGCATGCAAGGGCCCTGAGGCAGAGAAAGGGCTGGCTCTGGAGAGCATGGAGAGCAGGAAGGCACCAGGGGCATGCCTGCAGGCCTGCTCACTAGAGGCTGAGGCAGGAGGAGCTTAAGTTCAAACCCAGCTGAGGCAATTTAGTGACTTAATGGTCCTCTGTCTCAGCTAAACAAAACAAAACGAAAGGAAACAGGTGGGTGCTAGGAAACAGGGCCGTAGCTCAGTGCAAAGCAGAGGCCCTGGGCTTCAATCCCTAGAACCAGGTTGCAGGCAGCCAGAACACGAGCAAGGGGGCCTGCTCCTCCTGGAAGTGAAGTGGGGGAAAAATGACTCCCTTCACCTTTCCTCTCTACTTTTGTCTGTATTCTTTTTCATACCAGGAATCAAATTCAGGATGATTTGCTTGCCAGGCAGGCACTGTACCACTGCGCTGAACCCCCACTTACTTATTTTTTTACTTTTAGGGAAGGGTCTACAGGATGTTCAGGATCTTACTACTAAATCAGACTTGTAGTGATCCACCTGTTTACAGCCCCCCAAGAGCTGGGATTACAGGTGCGAACCACCACGTCCAGTGTCAATTGCTGTCTCAGTGTGCCCTAGGGGGCGGGGCCAGCCCAGCCGGCCCAGGGCTTATTTTGTTTTTTGAAATGGAGTTTCACTATGCAGTTCAGGCTGGCTTTGAACTCACTTTGCAGCCCAGGTTAGCCTCAAACTCACTGTGATCTCCTGCCTCAGCCTCCCAAGCACTTGGATTATACGTGTACACCACCACACTTGGCTTTTACTGTTTTTTTTTTTTTTTTTCTTGATGTTATTTCTTTTTTCTACCCTTCAACTCCCCAGCGCTGGGTTTACAGGTGTGTGCCACTATGTCCTGACTCTGGCCACTCAGCCTGCCCTGGGAGCAGGGTTGGCTCTCCACGGTCCTTGCCCTGCCTAAGCTTGCCTAAACAGGCACTTTAGTCTGCTGAGCTATCTCGCTGGCCCCATGATTTATACTTTAAATACAGATTTATTTTCTAAGGCTAAGAATGGTGCATTGCTGGTCCTCATGGCCTATCAGTATCCACTTCGTCTGGGGTAATTATTGTTGCTGATACACTCGATGTTCCTAAGGTCACAGTAATAGGTTTCCTCTGTGTACCGATATCTCGATTACCCTTGAGGTATTAACACTGCAGTCTGTTCCCAGAGAACCGGGTGCTGGACCAATTACCAAGTGGTTGGATCTTGGGTCAGAGGCAAAGGACTACAGTTAGCCACACCCTTAGAGTAGTGCTGGAAAGCAGGCTCCAGAGCTTTCCATATTAGCAGTGAAGTCCTTCCATTGAAAGTGACTGTGACCCACACAGCACACACAAACAAAAAATCAGCAGAAACATAGGAAAAGAAAATCAACAAATCAACAAAAGTCTGGCCTCTCCAGATTCCCCACTCTCCCCAAATCCATCCATGAGGTAGGGAGGGGGAGAAAAGCAAAAACCACACAGCTGAATGATACCAGAGGATATTAGATAAAAAGCAGATCAACAAGGCTCTCAGAGGGCCTGCCAAATAGCTCAGCAGGTTAAAGTGCCTGCAAGCAGGCTCAGGGGCCAAGGTTCGCTCGACACCCAGGCCTGTCACGCTGGCCCTGCCCCTTTGGTGTGCTGAGATGGCAATGGAGCCTGGGCGTGGGGGTGCGAGCCTGTGATCCCAGCTCTTGGGAGGCTGTACACAGGTGGATCACTAGAGTCTGATCTAGTGGCGAGACCCTGAACACCCTGTAGGCCCTTCCCTAAAGATAAAAATAAAAAAGGGACTCAGTACACTTATAGAAGATGTCACTAATCAGATACTTGAGGTAATAATAGAACAATCCGGGATCTCACAAAAGACACTGATAAAAAACTAGGTGGGCTAGACAAAGTAATATAAAACATGAATGACCTGCTTAGCAAAGATTGGAGTTCATGAAATGTTCCATATAGGAGATTAAAAATTATGTTGATAGAATGGGTGGAGATGCACCCTTGCCACCTCAGTGCTTGGGAGGATGAGGCAGGAGGACCACCACAAGTTCAAGGCCAGCCTGGGCTATAAGGTGAGTCCTTGTCTCAAAAAAAAAAAAAAAAAAAAAGGATGGAAGAGAACATGAAAAATGGATCCCATGGATGTTAGAAAGACTAAAGTTAGTTGGGATAAGTGAAAAATGAGACAGTAGCACAAAGAGAAAAAGACTGTTTGCAGAAAGAACAAGAGAACTTCCCAAGTACCATGGAAGAATTAAATATACAAATTAAAAAAAAATACAGAACACTGAAAAGACAGCACTAAGAGAGCGTGTTGCTTATGTCCTCCAGCTGAAACCTGCCCTTGTCCTTGGCACCTGGCACATAGCCAGCACCTGGTAGATGCTCAAACAGTCACAGAAAATCAGGACGTTTGACAAAGATCTGGATTTCTGAATCTCATTTTGTTTTCTTAAATATTTGTCTATCTATTTATTTATGATTTTTTTTAATGCATTTGGTACAGGGTCTACAGGGACTACAGGGTCTCACAAGACTGGACTCATGGTGATCTGCCTGTGTTCAGCCTCCCAAACTCTGGGATTATAGGCGCATGCCACCACGCCGTCTCAATCGCCATCTCAGTGCGCCCTGGGGGTGGGGCTGGCATGGCACCCTGGGATCCAATTCCGGCTGCTGTGCTCTGCCTAACCAGATGCTTTAGTCCACTGAGCTATCCGGAAAGCCTTTTTTTTTTTTTTTTTATGGTTTTTGATGTGGGCTTTCATATATAGTTTAAGCTGGCCTTGAACTCACTGTATAGCCCAGGCTGATCTGAACTTACAGTGATCCTCCTTTCTCAGCCTCCCGAGTGCTAGGATTATAGGCATGTGCCACCATGCCCATCCTGGCCCTACTATTTTCTATCAGGTGGGGCCCACAACCTTCCAGGATTGCAATCTCTGTTCCTCATCCTTACAAAGAAAGGGATGGGAGAAGATGATCCCCACCACCTTGTGGGTAGGTAAACTGAGGTAAAATCGCCCAGTGTTGATCTGGAATGTGTCTGGAGCTCCACCCCTCCCCTGGTACCCAAGTGCATGGCAAGAGGCCTCTGGGTTCTGCCCCACTGCCGCTGGTGCAGACCCACTCACCCAGCGGATCTCCGTCCACCACACTGTATTCCACCTGCCCATTGGGTCCCGAGTCCCGGTCGTGGGCCCGGAAGGTCCACACCCTGGGCCCCGGCTGGCCCTCAGTGACATCAAAGGGTCCCTCGTAGTCCCGGGGAAAGGTGGGCACGTTGTCGTTGATGTCGTTCACATTCACCAGCACCTGAGATGGTGGAGAGGCTCTCCTGGGGCCACTTCCCAGCCGGCATGCGTGGGCTGCATGCACACAGCCTGGGCTGGTTCATCAGCCCCTTCCCCTGCTAATGCAGCTTTGTGTAGCTGACTAGTGGGGCTCATGGACGCGGGGTAGGAGTCCTTTTTTTTTGAGATAGGGTCTCACTATGTAGTTCACACTGGCCTCAAACTCACTCTGCAGCCCAGGCTGGCCTCAAACTCACGGCGATCCTCCTGCCTCAGCCTCCTAAGTACTGGGGCCACCGGCATATGCCGTGACACTCAAGAACCCCTCTTTCACAGGTGAGAAAATTGAAGCTGAGAGAAGTTATATGGCCTGGCCAGGTTCACACAGCTAGGAGGTGGATCTGAGCCCCTGTTTATTTGATCAGAGTTTATGCTTTTCCTGTGAAGAGGGGGAAGGCAGGGGTTTGGGTCTGATTAGATACACAGAGAGGTTCAGGGACCTCTTCAAAGCCACGCAGCTAATGTGGCTGCTGGCCAGGAGCAGACCTCCTGGATGTAGGCATTTTCCTCGGAATGTTCCTCCCCATACTCCTGCCTTACAGGAGCTTCCCGGGTCCTGTACCCCCACGCAGCACCTCGGGGCTATGCCCCGCCCACCCACCGTGGTGGTCGATGTGAGGCGGTGGGACAGGATGGGGCACTGGTCCGTGGCAGTGACTATCAGGGTGTAGCGGCCATGGCTGATCTCGTAGTCCAGCTCTTTGATGGCACTGATGATGCCCTGGGGGACACAGAGGGACAAGGGTGGATCAATGGGTGATGGGTAGTGGACCTGGGCATGCTCTAGCTAGCACAGAAGGAACAAGGCCTGGACACCCTGGCACCACAGCAGCCTGGGACCCTCTAGATGAGGGCTCTCCCACCCTAAGGACCCCGGCGTCCACAGACTCAATCTGCATTCCCCCTCCCACGATGCAGCCGAGCACCTGCCCACCCCCAGGGAGGTCTTGTCCTCCTCCCATCCCACTGTCAGCGGCTCACTGTGCGTCTGCCAATCCGGAAGGTGCTGATGATGTTGCCCGCGATGATGGCATAGACAACTGTGCCATTGGGACCCTCGTCTGGGTCCAGTGCCTGGACAGTGATGAGGCTGCCATTGACCGTGGCTGGGCCTTCGTCCAGTGATACTTCATAGTGAGGCTGCTGGAACTCGGGGGCATTGTCATTCTCATCCACAACGGTCACATACACATGGGTGGTGGTCTGAGGAAAACAGCAGGGTCAGGCATTAAGGGGGACTGAGGTAGGTCAAGATGGTGAGGGAGGGGGCTGGGGAGGTGGCTCAGTGGAAATGCGCTTTCCTGGCAAGTGCAAGGGCCTGAGTTCAATCCCCGGTTCCACACACACACACACAAAAGATGGTGAGGGAGGGACGTCATAGGCTGGTATTTGCACCCAGATAGCACACCACCACTGCTATCTCTATGCCTGTGGAAGACATCACTAATCAATCATGGCACTACTGTGGTCAGATGCAGGCTTGTGGTCCTCATCAGCTAGAAGCCTGTGGCATATGGGGTGAACACCAGAAGTCACCCCAGCACAAAGCTTTGGGATGCTTCTCCTACACAATGACAATGAAGCTACAGGCATTGATCACTGGTGAGGGGCCCAAGAGTCCCTCGGTCCCTGGCAAGAACCCTGGAGTGCCATTTGCAGGCAGAGAGAGAATCCCACCATTTCAGAGCCACCTCCCAGTTCCCTAAAAGCAGGTCTGGCCATCATGTAGGCTGCTGGGGTTAAGGGAGGGATTTTCACAGAGCTGCCCAGCAGGTCTCCAGCTTCTGGACCAGGCAGGGTATGGCCTGCCTCCCTCTGCCTTCTGGATGAGAAGGAAGTCAGGCCTCAGAGGCCCTCTCCATGAGTCATCCCACTCTGCCCCAGGCTTTAGGGAAAGAGGGCTTGAGGCTGCCGAACTGGCCCCACACCTTGGGCAATGCATGTCTTACCTGATGCAACCCCCATAGACTCAGGGCTGGCAGTATGGTGGGGAGGAAGTAGAAGAAATGGGGGAAGTGCTCTTGGAAGGTGACCTCTGGTTGGCTCACCCTGGAGTAAACCTCACCTCACCTATGCCAAAGGGTGGCCAGACGGAAAGAAGGCATAGTGCCCTTGATCTCAGTCCCTTCCCTGGGAGGAAGAGAACACGTGGTTTGCCAACAGGAAGGACGAGGGGCATCTAGGCAGGGTCACAAGGCCAGCATCATGCTGAGGCACCTGGATTATGTCTTGGCCACCCTTGACACTCTTGTCCCATCCCAGTGTCCTTTCTGGCTCCAGAGGGACTGGGCCTGCACAAGGCCACTGAGTAATAACATCACCCACTCACTTTTCCTCTGCTGTGTCTTTCCCTCCCCCAGAGGAAGGGCCAGGATCCCCCAGAGGGCTTGTGACACAGATCAGGACACCGGAAGCCACCCATAACTTTCAGATTCCTGACGCTGCTGGACTCCGTCTGTCCTCGGTCACCTGGGGTGCCAGGTTCATAAAGGGCTACAAATCTGGGCTGGGGTACACTGAGAAAGCAGGGTTTCCCTCCCTCTCCTATGACCCCTGGTCCCTGCTGTGGTCACCTCCTCTACTGCACTGGGGAGTCCAATGTGCTCCAGGTCAGGGGTTTGACTCTCCGAGGGCAGTGAACACCTCTCCATGCTCAGCTTGTGTTAGAACCTCAGAACCACATGGGGGGAGCCCCCCATCCCCAGTTCTCAGGAACATGGAGGAGCCCAATAAAGAACCAGCTGGTTGGAGCTTTAGGCCAGTATGGTAGCCAAACAGGAGTGGACAGAAAGGACCAGGGATGCTGACCAGGGGAGGACCTGAGCTAGGCCTGGAGGAGCGACCGGATTGGGTGGGGAGGACAGGCGCTTGGGTGATGCGGTGGACGTTGAGGGAGTGTGTAGGGTGATGTTACAGTAGACGTAGATCTGCTTCTTACGTTGTACAACGATAACAAACCTCTAGAAAGCACTGCGGAGGGCAGAAAGCGCTTGACACAGGGCCTCGAAACTCACTTGCAGATCTGTGGGTCCCACCGCTCCCTCCTCTCCGGCACAGCCTCTGGCGCACTGCCGACCGCGGCCGCCCGGGGGCGCTGTGGAGCCCCAGCCTCCACCCCAAGGCGCGCCTAGCTTGCTCCGCACTCGCTCAGCAGGCTGCCCGGCCAGCTGCGTCCCGCCAGTCCCCTGCGACTCGCCCGTTCCGGGCGACCCTCCGCCCGCTCTGCCCGCCGACGACATGCGTGTCCCCGCGGTTCCGGAGACCGGCGGCCGGCGCTGGGGACCCCTGCTCCTTGCTCTCTTCCTGACTGCGTCCCGAGGTAAGGTCCGCGGGCACCAGGCAGCGCGACGCAAAGGCGGCAGGCTGGGGACTTCAACCTGCTGGGACCTCCGTCCACTGCACGGAGGCCGCGGGCCTCTGGGCAGCGTGCACAAGTGCCTCAGATGGGCATGGGGCACTCCGGAAGCTCTGACAACTGACCTGGCCACAGGCAAGGCATCCCCTGAGGGCTGCCCGCCCTACCTTCCCTTGCCCGGAGAGCTCGAGGCACAGGAAGCCCTGCAAGGCAGGGTAGGGTGGGTGCAGCCTGGTACCAGTGTCAGTGCCCTGTCCCTCTAGTTTCAGGGCTCCAGTCCCAGAGGGTGCAGGGGGTGTGGTACCCTCCGCCTGTGCCCTTGTGATGCTTCCGGCTTAGGTTTGGTGGGTGTCACTCAGGGTAGCACTGTTGTACTCCAGGTGGGGGCAGCTCTGCCTACAGGGGCCCATCTGACAGCCAGATTAAGTGGTCAGGGGACTCCTGCTCTTTAAGAGGCTGCAGCTCAGAAGGAGGCGGGGTCTCTTCCAACCTAGCTTTGTGCCTTCTGTCCTTGGATAGCATAGCATCTCTGCAGCCTCAGTTTCCTCGGTGTGAACAGAACCTCCACATAGGAAGTGCCAAGGCTAAAGTCCCTACTGTCGCAGCTCCAGATGGCATCCTGGCCAGGACACAGGGGCTTGGGGGTGGGGGGAGCTCTGGTTCTTGCCTGTGCACAGCTGGAGGCTGCATCTCCCTCTGGGGTAGAGGGGTCTGGCAGGCAGCCTGGGATCCAAGCTTACCGGGAAGGCCCAGGGAAAGTTGAGTCATGAGGGGAGGCAGACGGAGCCGGAGGGCTTGGCAGAGGGACCCAATGGGTAGGTCAACAAAAGAGAAGGAAGTGGGACATGGGATGTGGGGGAGGCTGGGAGAACCTGGCACACACCCTAAAAATAAGGGTGTCTGAGGCAGCTTGATATCTTGGCTCTGGGACTCTGGCCTGGGCTTCTGATAAGGGACTCCACAACCAGCAGACAGAGCTGTCCAAGCCCCAGCCTGGATGCTCCCGCAGATGACATCCTGAAGGAGAAAGAGTGTGGTGGGGGAGGGGAGTGGGCCCATCTGGTCCTGAGGTTTCCAGAAGCAGCAGAGGGTGGCTGCAGGCAGGAAGCCCCCCACTCCAGGAGCACCTACCTGGTTGCCCATCCAAGTGACTACACAAAGGCGCTTCCTGTTTTCTTGCCCTTTCCCTGTCCATACGTGGCTGGGCAGCTGTCTGTTCAGCAGCCCCAATTTGGGAAACTGAGTCCTACAGAACCTGGGTGTAGGACCCGCTTGCAGAGTCCCCAGGCCTGAGGGGAGCCCAGAAGCCCTAGCCAGCCTCACCTCCACAGGGGCCGTGTTGCCTAACCTACATGGGTATCCAAGGATCACCTCCTGTTAGCCCGCTCAGGCAGGTAGCTAGGGCTGCTCTAAGTCACATCCACCAAATAGAGTCAGACACCCCCTGGGCTGGGCACTAACTAACTGCAACGTGGGCACCCCGTGTCCCACGTACCATCACTCAAGCCGAAGCCTTTATGGCCGGAAGGCAAGATAGAGTGGCCAGGGTAGGCAGTGCCACAGTGATGGCAGTGGTATTAGTTGCTCAGGAGCCTGGAGCCAGGGAAGTCAGCCCTTTCTGGGCCCAGCACAGGACAGGATGACTGGTAGGGCACCTTGGGGACCAGGACCCAGCCGCTCCTAAAGGTGCCATAGCTTCTTCTACTCCAGACCCTGTCTACTGTTGTTACTCTGTCCTTGAAGCTGACTCAGGAGTCCCAACGTTAGGGACCAGCACTTGAGGGTACACTGGGGCTAGGGAGGGCGTGACCCATCTTCCTCTTCCGGCTGTGAAGCTGTGGACCTTGTTGCATAACCCAGACCTGCAAACCTCTGACCCAAAAGTGGTCAGCTTTTAGGCAATCCCTGACCCACACCACACCACAGGTGGACAGAAGCAGAGAAGCAGCCTGGGGCCAGTCCGTGGACAATAGGGGCATTTACCCAATGCCAGGGGACCCCCACACCGAGTGGTCCTGATTGCTCCTCTTTACCCCAAGCTGCCTAGGGCCCTGCTGGGGCCTGACCTTCTAGCAAGAGAGGTCCACTTGGGGGAGCTGAAAGGGGCCGCCCTGTATAGACCTTAGATATGGCAGGAGGAGGGAAAAGGGGGGTCTCCAGAGCCCTAAAAACTTGGAGCCCCACATTCTAGGTTGGCTATTGTGCCAGGCCCAGCCTAGACTCATCAGACAAGGGTGAGTCAGGGGTCAGTGCCCTGGCTTCCAATGCCAAGGATCCCCTGGCATTTCAGGCACAGCCATGGCCTCCCGCTGGGACACTTGTGTGGGAACCGAGAAGGGGCTGGAGCAGTGTCCTGCCTGCTAGGGTTTTTGTACAGCCCCTGCATTGGGCTTAGGAGTCAGTTGCACATGAGTTCAAATCCCAGACGGGCCATTCACTCTGTGCCCTTGGGCAAGTCCCTCAGCACCCTGGGCAAGGCCCCACACTGTGCAGCCCTCCCTCTGAGGCAGTGCTCAGCTGGGGAGCCCGGACCTGGTGAATGTGGAGTAACAGGTTATTTCTTGGCTTCTGGCGACCACATGTCATGGCTCTCTGTGTGAGCACCTTGTTGCCTACAGGGCCCATGGAGTGCCCAAGGCATGGGGAAGGCAGGAGCGCAGGTCCTGTCCTGTCCCCAACAGGCACCTCAAGGCATAGAGCATCTCGGGGTGTAGGGAGACGCCTCCTGTTGTTCCTCCTCTCAAAGAGATGGGGACATTGTCACTTCAGGGCCGACCCGGCTTAGGGTTTGTGCATCTCCCTGGGGTCTTTCTTGCCTATGTCCACAGTCCCCCAAGAGCAAGGCAGCGACCTCCATCCTGGCCCCCAGTGAGTCCGAAATGGAGTTGTTTTCCTGTGGACAGCACAGGCCTAGCTCCTTTCACCCTTCTCCTTAGAATCTTGTCTCCCAGGTCTCAGCTCTGCAGTTCCTCCCAGGGGCACCCTAGACACACAGTTTCTCTCTGTCATGCAGCAGGCAGGCTGGACAATAGGGTACCAGCGGGGACAGCTCTTCTCAAGGGTAATTCCACAGCGGTGTTTCCTGAGCCCTTGCGTTTGTTACGTTTTTGATTTCTGCCCTATCTACCTATCGTGGTATCTACTTTTTTTTTTTTTTTAACTCTACTCATTGTTTTGTTTGAGTAAGTAGATTTCAAAAGGAAACTTTATATTCACTGTCATAAGTGGAAAGCCAGTATCACCTACTATAAATAGATCAAAGTCATTAAAGTACATAATAGGAAAACCAAATAAGGGTATTAAATTCTAGTTGGAAACTTTAGCCTGGGGAAGGTGCTGAGTCTGAAGCCTGCTTCTGTCTTTTGGGAAATAATACAGTAGTAATGATAAAAAAGTGAAGATTAGCAAGCGATCAAGAAACGTTTGGAGGCATAGTGGCATCAAACTGGGACTTTCTCTTTGATGTAATCAGGAGGAGAGAGAACTGAAAGGGGATTAACCTTCTTTCTATATGATTCAGTGTTATTTAATGTAAAACCAAAAGTAAAACTACCCAAGTTATTGGGGCTGCCTAACAAGCTGGGCCCTCATTGGCCAATCTATCTGTCAATCTGCAGGAAGGAGGCAGGGCCTTCCTTTAGGACCAACTATCTCTAGCCCCCAGAAAGCAGTCAGATGGCCTCAGGCCTCTAGAATCCTGGGTTCAAATTCTGACCTGGCACTTCCTGTGAAGCTCAGGACAAGCTCCTTAAATTACCTATGCTTGGGCTTCTGCTTCTATAAGATAGAGATGATACAGCTCCTACCTCTCCTACCTCTCAGGGTGGACTGGGGGCGATGAAATCTCCCTGCGCAAAAGTGCTCGAGGGATGTGCTGCACAAGCAGTTACCCCTGTCACCCCTCTGAGCCTGCTGCCCTGGGGATGGGAGCCTTGAATGCGTTCCAGGGGGTGGCAGGAGCCGGCTGTGCTGCGGCACCCAGTGCTCCTTGGGGAGGCCTGAGTCTGCGATGGAGTCAGTCTGAGAAGCCTTCAGACCAGGGCCCCTGGCCCAGTGCCCAGGCCCTCCCAGGAGCCTCCGTCCAGCCTCACAGATACTTTCCCAAGGTGCTGGAAGCGCTGCTTCCTCCCATAGAGCGCACTTCCCCTTCCGGGCTGCCTCAGTCCCTGTGAATGGCCCTTTCCTGCTGGGGCAGGTATCAATAAACACTTCGGAGATGCCCTTTGTCCTGGCTGGGCCCCCGGCAGACTTGCTGGCTTCAGCCTCTGCCTGAGTCCCGGGGCACTTCCTTTGGAGTGGCAGTCTCGGTCCTGAGGTTCCCTTCCCCTGTTTTCCCCCTGCTCTCCATCATGCCAGGTGCTGGCAGCAGCTCCCTTGCCTGTTAGCCCCCCACCCCCCAGGCAGGTGGGGCCGGGCCCTTTTCATCTACAGCTCAGGCCACAGTTTACTGGAAGAGACTAGCTGGCTGGGTGGGGTTCCTAGGCCTGGCTAATCGAGCTGGTGTTGCCTTGGCGACCGGGGCAAAGCTTACACAGGTCAGGGAAAATAAGCCGGCCTGTCCACACCCCGACACACCACCCTCACACACGCATCCCGTGCACGCCCACGGCGGCCTGCTGGGTGCAAAGAGGCAGAGGTCACAAAAACTGACGTCCAAAGAAGTGAGAGCCAAGTATGAACTCCTCTCCCCCTGCTCTGGGGAAAGAAATGTCACCTCGCCTGTGCCTGCGGGGAGGCACCAGAGCTCCAGAGCTGCTAAATTCCAAGTGGTAGCCTACCTCCCTTCTGGGCCTTCAGCCTGGCTAGTGTTAGAACCTCCCTAAGTATTTGTGGAATGAAAGCACAGCGTTTTCTGTTTGGGTCTGAGGCAGGGTCAACCCGGAGTCAATTCCTTTTCTCTAAATAGTTGAGAGATGAGTGTCAGTGCCTGCGGGGGGGGGGGCACTTCCTGTTCCAAGGTGTGGATCTCAGCTCAGCCACAGAGAGCTGTGTGGCCTCGAGAAAGTCACTTGACTTTTCTAAATCCCTTTCTTCATCTTCAAAGCAGGGCTGAAAACGTGGTGTGCACACCTGTGATCTCAGCATCCGGGAATCCGGGAGGATCACCTGGAGCCTGAGCCTAGCTTGGGCTGCATAGTGAGTTCAATGCCAGCCTGAACCACAGAGTGAGACCCTGCCTGAAAAACAAAACAAAACAAAAAAAAAAACCCCAAGCAATAACAACAAAACACAGGTGATAACACCACATTATGGAAGAGAGTTAGGAGAATTAAATAAGTAAGCAGTCATTAGACAGCTCCATTTTTTGGTCTGCAGTATTCTGTAGCTATCAGGGATTCAAAACATGGGATTCCCTTGCCCCCCACCCCCAGCCTCCTGGCTCTGGCACTGGGGCTTGAACCCAGGGCCTTCACACTGAGCTACATCTCCGGCTCTTTCCCCAACTAGGCTCAAATTTGTGGTCTTCCTGCCTCAGCCTCCCAGAAGGCTGGGATTATAGGGATGTGTGACTCTTGAGAGGCCCCTGGGGTGTCTCTCAAGTTTAGATGAAGAGAGGGAAGATCAGAGAAGGAATGAGCTCACCCAAGGCTACAGAGCAAGGCCTCAGAGCTAAGTGGGCCCTGGGGCCCAGGGAATTTGGAGTTTTGTGTTTCCTGGCATTTGTCGTGTGAGGTGCCCCATAGCCTTGCCCACTGGCAGGTAGGGGCTGGGGTGGAAGCGGGGCGAGGCCCCAAGAGCAGCCCAGAGGCTGAACAGCCATGGGCCTGGTCATCTTCCTGGCCCCGCGCTCCTGGCCACCCTGGAGCCAGAGCTCTTCCTCCCCACCCACTCTCCCTGGCCCCCAACAATGACCAGGTGTCCAAAGGGCTTTGCTCCTGACAATAAGGGGCATCCTCTGGTCATTAATTATAATTCCAGCTGGGCAAAGCTTCCCCGTGAATGTGGGCGGTGCAGGCCTGCGGCATGGCCATCCTGTGCTGTTTTCTCCAAGGACCAGCCACATCGGCCTTGTCATAGCTGGAGCCGCAGACACAAGAGCACAAGCGTGGAGACGCTTGGGGGCCTCTGCCCTCCCCTCCCCAGGAAAAGACTGAGAGGGCCCTGGCCCACTCCTCTCTGGTCCCTTTTGCCGGAGACTGAACTGATGCCCCTGCCCACCCCCAGAACGCACCCCAGGGCAGCTTCTCTTTTTCTAAAAGGGGAAGAGGTCCTTTGGGGCCCTATGGGGTGGTGGGCAGTGTGTGTGTTTGTGTGTGGGGTGTTGGGGATTGAGCAATATCTCCTTCCTGTTGTCCCCAAGACTTGTTCTGTGTCACCCTGTGCATTTTCAAGGAAGGTGCCTCCAGGGCTAAGGTTCCCTTCTTCGCTGCCTGGTGCAGGCTTGGGGTCTTGGGCACCAGTGTGTGGACTCAGAGGGCTGTCTTGTCCTGTCCACCTGGACCCAGGCACCCACCATCCATGTCTCTGCCGCCTTAGCAGCTCTGCCCTCATTGCTTTGCGTCTGTACTCTGCTTTTTTTTTAGTTTTCTAAAACAGGGTCTCACTATGCAGCATGATCAGAGATTTCTGTAGCTCCCAGGTGTCGAACACCAACCACAAGCAGGAGACTTTCTGAACATCTCATGTAAGCCATTACTAATCTTCACTCAGTCTACCAGGTAGATGTTTCCATTTCTAGGTTTTGGTGCAGATTTGGAGGCCCAGCATCTAAGTGACTCAGAGCTGCTGGACTG